>CM047524.1:5637136-5677393 GCA_026122265.1 Ammodytes dubius
GCTCCACACTATACGGTTTGTTTTTCATCAGACACACAATATGTTCATAATTCATAAAACAGAGCATCAGACTGCTGTATAATAAATGTGTTTATGAATATGTGTGGTTAGGGGGCAGATCTTTGCCTGCAGCGTGGCTTTGGATTTTGGAGATTAAATTCTTTTGATCTAATAGATGCCTTAACAGCTTGATCTGTTCTTTAAAAGCAACACTCTATTGGCTTTTGTATATTTTAGAAGAACAAATCAGAATCACAGGCTCTGTGCTCTTAACTAATCGAAACCTAAGCCCCCCTCAAGCCCCCTCTTCTTCCTCATCTCTCTCTCTCTCCTCTCTCTCTCTCTCTCTTCTCCATCCTCACCAATTTAAACCAAAACACACACACACACACAACACACACACACACACACACACACACACACACACACACACTGTCTTTTTCTGATCTCCCTTCTCGCTCTGCACTTAACATCGACTTTCCTTGGCGTTTTTCTTTAAGCGTCGACAGTGTTGTACTTTGTCCCATGTTTAAGTATGCGCAGATACTTTCTCTGGATTAAAGGGAATTTAGCAGGTTGAAGGCTCTGATGTTGAGATGTGTTGTCAGGAGGAGATGCCAGTGGATAAGTGGAACGACTTAAAACAGTTTGTAGGGATAAAGAGCTGCCAGGAGACTGCAGAGACAACTTCTGATCTGAGATCTGAATTCAGAGCACTAACTAGAGGAATGACTATTCATTAAGAGAAGAGAAGTAGCAACATGTTAAAGGACTATTCAGAGTTTGGTTTTTCTTTTTGCCCGAGTGGTTAGGTGCTATGGTGTCAATGAGGGTCCCCACAAGGATAGGAATACAAACACCAGTGTGTCCTAAAAAAGGGACAGATGGGTTCTTTCCAGGAACCTCTTCTGTTTCCACACACATATACACACACACACACACACACACACACACACACACACACACACACACACACACACACACACCACAACACACACACACACACACACACACACACACACACACACACACACGTGATTGGATGGATGTGGTGACATTGTGATGAGCTGCTGAGCTGCACAAGGGTCAGGGGTCATAACTCCAGAGGGTTAGAAGTCGTGTGCAGAGGCGGGATGGTCTTAATAGATCGTAATATGTTTCAGAAAACACACAAACACATACAGTAAGTAGCTCAACTAATTTAAGATAAATCGTAGTCAAAAGTATTGGTATATTAATCCTAAAAGTTTAAATAAGAAAGGTTGAGATAGAAAATATATTAAAACTTTTACAGTTTTACAGTTTTTTACGCTGTTACCTAAGTTCAGACACAGTCAAATTTCTGCACGCTATTTGATTTGATTTATTAGGATCCCCATTAGCCACACACCGGAGTGAGAGCTCATCTTCCTTGGGGCCAGACAGAAAATATAAACAACAGACAATCACATGTTCGATATTACGTCAAACAAAGAAAATAGACAAAAAATAAACAACAAAAAAGGGTGAGAAAAACATCAGAATCACAAATAACTATGAGAAAAGAAAAGAAAGCTACATCAATGTTGATGCATCCACAGTGAAGCTAGAATCTGTAGGACAAGAAACCTCCGCACATAGGAGAGTAGAAGCACATGAGTAAAAGCAGAAGAATGGACTTCTCATCTGGTTTGGCTCCGGACCACGAGGGGGAGTGAAAAGTTTAGTTGATCAGCAGATGAACTTTTCTACTTTATGAAGGATAACTAGGTCGTCCATTGGCTCCTCCTCATGTTAACCCTGCGCTCGATGGAGAGAAGCCCTCGCGTCGACTGATGAAAGGAATTAAGAGAAGCGGAGTGGAGGAACGCAGCCTTAATTTGCTGCATAAGTAATTTTTGATCAATATGTAACATTAGAAAGTTTGCTCTTTGAGGCTTCTTCTACCTTTCATCAGGAGAGGAGAGGAGTTCACCAATGTAGCTACAGCCCAGAACACTGCAAGAAGTGAGGAGGTAGATGGATGCTCTCTGAGGGCGCACTCACACTAGGCAATGTACCCTGTACATTTGCCCCAACACGATTGTCACCCCTCCCCACTGTATTCACACCTCTATTCACACTGCTCCTGAAGATCCGGACCTAGGCAAGATTGCTTCTTGAGTCTCATATAAATTGACGTCAGGGTCGCCGTCTATGCGCGTGTCAGCTCATTGGCATCTGTACCGTGGCCTGAGTACACCTCTCCCAACTGTGCCGGAGCTGAGGAAGTGTACAGAACAGAGTACTCACAATGGTCAAACGAGGAAAGAGCTACTACTGACAGCATCCACACCAGTAAGGCAAAACAACACTACACAGTGGATGTTCTAGTTGAATCCTGTGGTACTGCAAACCAATGTAGCCTTGGAAATAAAGCATGGTTATTAGGCTACTGTCTATAGTAAGCTAATTAGCTGGATGTGAGTATTACGGCCAACATTACTGTATGTACCCTACACTTTGAGAAGCTGTCCCCCATTTTACACCAAGCGTACTAGTTCAGGGCTGGTGTTAGTGCCGGTTCGCAATTGGTTCAATTCGCAAGCCAAGAACTTCCCTTTTCCACGGCTAGAGAGCTACGTCATGTTAGTTTTAGCTCTACAATAACAACAGCGGCGGAGACATTGTTTCTTTTGTGAACCAAACCCACACATTCTCACTCTCAACTTGTCAACCTAAAGATGTATGGACATGATCCTTTCATATCACTCTATTGACTAAAAAGGTAGCACACAGCAATAGGGTAACCACATCAGCAAACCATTTTTCACAAACTAAACTAAATATAGATCATACAGTATACTTCCAATTGCCATCGTGGCTGCCGTTACACCTTGAGGGGCTCGTCTCATCTTTATGTGACGTTATTGGAATTACATAGAGGTCTATTGGAATACCCTGCTGGTTGGAAACAGAGAAGGGGCAGGCCTACCTTTTGAGTAAATATAGTGATGCGAGATGTTGACGAGTTGGTAGTGAGAATGTGACCACGATATAGTTTCATTAATAGAGCCTACATCTCGAAGTGCTGTTTCTTTAAAATGCCGGTCATTAAGTTTTAGTTAGTCTGGTTGGTGATGTTCATCCCAACTCCCAATTGGGGAACAGATATTTTGCGGTGGAAAAGCAATGGATTGGTTCGCGTTTGGGTTCTGGCTCCAAACGAGCCCCCTAAAATTGCCTTGGTGGAAAAGCAGTAGGCCTATCTAACAGCCTGTTGGGTCCAGTTCCAACATACAACCCGTACCATCAATCCTCCTCACTTCTCTCAGTGTATTCAGACGATCTCCTCATCCTCGTTAAAACACCAAACACAAATCATCATTCCTTCTGCAATCCCACAAACCCTGCGTCTTAACGGCCCGTTAGTAACCTTAAGCCCACTGTAAGCTGCGGCGGGCTCCAACGCTGAATTGATAATTGAAAAGTAAAGAGGCGGCGATTAACTTTTGACAGCGGTGTTGTGATTTGTTAAAGAAGGGCGGGCGGCCCCCTCCTCAAGACTCAACTTGCGGTTGATGTGAGAAACCCCGGTGAATCAAAGCTCCTGCCAGGCTCGGCTCTCGGGGGTTTCTCTCCCTCCGTGTCTCTCCATCCTCCCATCCCTCCATCCCTCCATCGCTCGGCTGGGTTTTAATGCCTACCTGAGGGACTGAAGGGGAGGGAAGCCGAGGTTCTCTGACTCCACGTCGATACTTTCTCTCTCCAGCTGAGCAGAATCACAGGCTCTGTGCTCTTAACTAATCGAAACCCAACCCCCCCTCAAACCTCCCTCCTCTAACCTCTCTCTCTCTCTCTCTCTCTCTCTCTCTCTCTCTCTCTCTCTCTCTTTCTCCATCCTCACCAACTTTAACAACAAACTCCGCGCTTGTCGGGCTAAAAACACACACTCTGTCTTTCTGTTTTTCTGATCTTCCTTCTCGCTCGGCACTTAACATCGACTTTCCTTGGCGTTTTTCTTTAAGCGTCGACAGCGTTGTACTTTGTCCCATGTTTAAGTATGCGCAGATACTTTCTCTGGATTAAAGGGAATTTAGCAGGTTGAAGGCTCTGATGTTGAGATGTGTTGTCAGGAGGAGATGCCAGTGGATAAGTGGAACGACTTAAAACAGTTTGTAGGGATAAAGAGCTGCCAGGAGACTGCAGAGACAACTTCTGATCTGAGATCTGAATTCAGAGCACTAACTAGAGGAATGACCAATAATTCAAGAGAAGAGAAGTAGCTATGATTAAAGGACTATTCCAGTCAAGGAAGAATAAATAAATAATACTAAAAAAGTTGAGTAAAAAGTTGTAACATTATGATAATAAAATCGCAATTTTATGGGGAAAAACATAAATAAGGAATAATGACTACAACTACAAATAGGGTGAGAGCAGTCTAATGGCTGCGTCCTTTGTCACCAACTGTGTACAGGCATGGTGCTGATTTGCCAAAAGATGAGGATTTTTCCCATATGTAAAATAAGTAGGACAATTACTTCACAAGATGCTTCACGTCCCCTCATAATAATTTTCGACTTTGTTTCTTGTAATACCATGACTTAATTCTCGTAGTTTATGAGCATATACAGTTATCTTAAGAAGATGTGGAAAGAGGTTTTCTCTTGTAATACAAAAGGTGTATGAGCCATTTGTGTTACTGAATAATTTTTGTGATTCAATTTAAATTGATTATCGTCTAAATAAACTATAGTCATTTTTAATTTGTCTGTGCAACAACACTTGGTTTGAAAACAGTCTGTGCTGAGCTCAAACTTATAAACCAGATAGATTGGTTCCAAAAGTTAACAGAGTGAGAAACTTTTCAAACAGTGAGGGTGTTATAAGCTCTATACAGTATCAAGCTGTTTGTTCCCTACAACAACATTTGCAAATGAAGCATATATTTGAGTTCTCCCCCCCCCCCCCCCCCTCCACGAAATCTCTCTCCTCGGCCAGCTGTGAGATCGTATCGATCCTGAACAACCACAGATCTTTTGATAATCTTTTTATGATGAGAAACAAGGCAAAAGACTCAAACGCAGGAACGTTTGGGAACATCAATAATGGATAAATACACAAACTGGATCTACAGTACATCATTCTCTGATCTCTGCAAAAACTTTCACATCCAGAGCAACTTAAACCAGCCGTGTGGCCTGGGAAGGTAAAGCCATATCTGAATGAACAAGAAAAGTCAACTACAGGAGAAATTGAACGGCAAGATAAATGTGGATTAACTTGTTTTGAAAGGAAGGAAGGAAGGAAGGAGAAAAGAAAGTATAACAAAAGGACGGAGGTGGGAGAAAGAAGAAAAGAGAGAGCAATAGAGGAAGAGAAGAGGGAATAAAGGGTATGAAGATGGAGAGAGAGAGAGAGAATTTGGTTGGCTGCCTTGCTGAGTCGATCAATAAGAAAATCTGGGACCAAAGCGCCGAACCTCCCGCTGCTTTTTAGACTTATTCCTTATTCCTGGATAAACCCTGAAGGAGGACAAGAAACAAACAAGACAAACAGAAAAACACAGAAGTAAAGTCAGAGGACAAAGACAAGTGTAGCAGCCGATAACGTTATAACGGCTGATAGCGTAATAATCTTTCAGTTTTTAATGTTATAAAGCCGATAATGTAATAACTTGCTGGTAACGTAATAAAATGTCTGAACAAATAACGTTATATATAACTCTTTGCCCGTGATGTAATAAGTTACTACATCATTGTCTGGTTGCAATAGTAAGGCTAAGTGATAAGCAATAAGGAATCCTACTGACTCATCATTTGAAAACTTCAATGTTGTACGCTCTCCCAAATCTGCATTTATCTTAAGGGGTCTTAAACCAGTCACCTCATCTTCACCACTCTACAGCAATGTAACCTTCTTCAAAGTCGTCTCCTGGTTTGGTGAGAAGACAGTGTATGGAAAAACACTGAGCTGTGCCTGCTGATTACAGAGCCTGATCAATAGCATCAATAGCTGATGGTGTTCACACTGAAGACCCAGGCAAGACCGAGGGGAGAGCAGGGAGGATAAGACATCCTGTGAAGGAGACGGACCCTGCCTTCAACCAAAACTCTTTCTTTGTTCTACTCTACATACTACAGCTGACCGTAAAAAGAATATAGTTAGCATGGGTTAGAATCTGCCAAAAAGCATTCTTATTTCAACAATAAAAATCTCGACCGGATGAAGTTGGGCATCTGGGTATTTTTGATCATGCTAAATCTGATCACAAGAATTTGGACATCCTAAATCTTTTTCCTACCATATTAAATAGCAGGGAAGTATGGGGATTGGATCGCAGGGAGAGACACTGGGAACTAATCAGGTTTACAGAGCAGCAGCAGAATAGAGTGGGGGTGTGATGAATGGTCAGTGCTTGTGGATGGGTTAGCATCTGGAAGGTCTAAGGTCAAAGCCACCTGCAGGTTTGATCTATGGCTGAGAGTGGAGGATGGAAAGAGAGAAAGGAAAAAGAAAATACTAATAAATAATGATAATATAAAAATGGACAGATGGTATCGGTTTTAATTTAACGAGAGATTACGAGTACTTTTAAATATTAATTAAACAATCTAATTTTTCCATGGTTATACTTAATAATAATCAACCTACACAAATATTTACACCGGGCAGACTGGAACATCCTGTGTTTATGAACGGTACTAAATCAAAGTTTACGTTCACCGTGGTCATATTACCATCATTAATCTGACATAGTCTCATTTAAATACATTGATTACCTCATGGCCATGCATCCTAAACAAATGCACACGCTAGCAAAGATCTTTAGGACAGCAGGCGCTGGTGTCCTAAAAACAACACCGCTTTGGTCCAAAAATCCATCAACAAAATCAACTACAATTAACAAAAAATGAAAGTTCCTCATAGACACTTTATTGAAAAATAATGGGTCAGTTCATAGATTTGACATATCAAGGTCAGTTTGCGGGTCATGGTTGGTGCTACTCTGTCTGTGAAAGCTGTTGTCTCCTGTGGCTTTTCTCAAGCCTGATGAAAAAGAATCCCTTGATGATGTCATAATGATGTCATCAGGGACATCTCAGCTTGGCAATGGAGTGAAGATATGTATAACCAGGGAAAGAAAGTTTGCTTTACAAACTGGAGGTGCAACGTTTAAAAGACACACACGTTCAGCAGGCAGGGAGGCTCTGACCAAAGACCCCATCTGGTTGCATTGTGGGAGATGTAGTAGTTCATAGAGCATAGAAGGGCTTACCTTACAAGACGCTCTAGTGGAGATGACTTTTTACATTCCATCTCGGACCAACAGTCAACTTTGGTTGTGATTCCCATGAATATGAAAGATCCCTAACTTTAACTGCATAGTTCATTTTGAAGACAAAAGAACAATAAAAAATTTAACAATAGCTAAATTAACCAAAAAAACAGAGAGAACAGCATATTTTAATTGCTGTGTTCTTACTGCTTCAATCCTCTTTATTTAATTATAATGTTAAAAGGGAATAATTCAATAGTCAGAGGTAACTACATGTATAAAATGCAGCTTTAATCGTTACTCACTTTTAAATTATGAACAGGCTTCTTCTTTTATGTTTTAAAGTGAAGGAGATGAATACCTGCAGGTTGAGTTTAAATATATAAGAACATTAAACAGGCCTGAGATTAAAGGAAGAGATTGATCGGCTCCTCTGTGATCAGAGACTCGTTAAAACAGGTGAGCTCATTATGTTAGTTAGGAGCTAGAGAGAGAGTCAGGCATACACACAGGGAGGTACTGTGTCTGAATATTTAGTTCAAATGTATGATTATTAGGGGAGAGTGGGGTGAGATTTGCCACTTTTTACTCAAAGTGACTTTAAAGTGAGGCCTTGACAGTAAAGTCTTCAACTCAAATATGTACATACAGTCCCCTCCAATAGTATCGGAACAGTGAGGCCAATTCCTTTATTTTTGCTGTAGACTGGAAACATTTGGGTTTGACACCAAAATATGAATATGAGACAATAGCTCAACATTTCAGCTTTCATTTCCAGGTATTCACATCTGGATCTGATACACAACTGAGAAGATATCATTATTTGAAAAGGAACACCACATTTTTAGGCAAGCAAAAGTATTGGAACAGATAGACTTTAAATACATTAAAGTGAATAAACCGTAATATTTTGTCGCAAATACTTTGCTTGCAATAACTGCATCAAGCCTGTGACCCATTGACATCACAAAACATTTGCATTCTTCTTTTGTGATGCTTTTCCAGGCTTTCACCGCAGCCTCATTCAGTTGCTGTTTGTTTTGGGGGGTTACTCCCTTCGGTCTCCTCTTTAGCAGGTAAAATGCATGCTCTATAGCGTTTAAGTCTGGAGATTGACTTGGCCAGTCTAAAACCTTCCATTTCTTGCCCCTGATGAACTCCTTTGTTGTTTTTGCAGTTTTTTTGGATCATTATCTTGCTGCATGATGGAGCATCTTCCAATCAGTTTGGTTGCATCTTTCTTTAAATTGGCAGACCGAATGTTTCTGTAGACTTCTAAGTTCATTTTGCTGTTGCCATCATGTGTTACTGTGTTGTTGTCAAGATGAACCTTTACCAAAGTGATGGAAAGGCTAAAGTTTGGAGAAAGAAAGGATCTACTCATGATCCCAAACATACAGGCTCATCTGTGAAACAGGTTGGAGGCAATGTCATGGCTTGGGCTTGCATGGCTTCTTCTGGGACGGGCTCATTATTCTTCATTGATGATGTAACGCATGATGTCAACAGCAAAATGAACTCAGAAGTTTACAGAAACATTTTGTCTGACAATTTAAGGAAAGATGCAACCAAACCGATTGGAAGATCCTCCATCATGCAGCAAGATAATAACCCAAAACACAACAAAGGAGTTAATCAGGGCAAGAAGTGGAAGGTTTTAGACTGGCTAAGTCAATCTCCAGACTTAAACGCTATAGAGCATGCATTTGATCTGCTAAAGAGGAGACTTAAGAGAGTAACCCCCTAACACAAACAACAACTGAATGAGGCTGCGTTGAAAGCCTGGAAAAGCATCACAAAAGAAGAATGCAAAAGTTTTGTGATGTCAATGGGTCACAGGCTTGATGCGGTTATTGAAAGCAAAGGATTTGCGACAAAATAGTATGTTTTATTCACTTTAATTTATTTAAAGTCTATCTGTTCCAATACTTCTGCTCGCCTAAAAATGTGGTGTTCCTTTACAAATAAGGATATCTTCTCAATTGTGTATCGGATCCAGATGTGAATACCTGGAAATGAAAGCTGAAATGTTGAGCTATTGTCTCATATTCATCTTTTGGTGTAAAACCCAAATGTTTCCAGTCTACAGCAAAAATAAAGGAATTGGCCTCACTGTTCCGATACTATTGGAGGGGACTGTATATTTCAGGGTGTTTTGCATCCCTGGCAATAAAAACTTTGGATCTGGAATAAACTGTTGAAGAAATATAGCTTTCGGAAAAAAAGTTGTCTTGTGGCACAACTTGCCCCCGGTGTGGGGTAAGTTGTGCCGTTGGAGAGAATACCATGGGGTAAATTGTGCCATTGATATATATATATATATATATATATATATATATATATATATATATATATATATATATATATATATATATCATAAACTGTATTGCAAGACAAATCCATTAGACAATCACTTATTTAAGGTTTATTTAAAGTAAATATTTCACAAAGATTGAAGGACAATTTTCTTAAACAAGGCCTAGCAGATCTAATGGTTTTACCTGCAAAGCTCACAATGACAAAGTCACCATCATCATCTTTCTGCCCATCTGAACTCCATCAGTGGTGTTGTTAAGTGGAATGGAGATGTCACTCTCTGTTGAGCTACTGTAGACAATCACTTTCTTTTGGTGACCAGCGTATACAGCCATGCCAATGGCACAACTCTCAAAAAATTACTTTGCACTACCGCCCTTGTAGAACCAACTGCCACCTGGCATATGCAATTCACCCTCCATGTCTGCCTTTAAATCAAGGCTCAAAACCCATCTGTACACCCTGGTTGTTCCTCCCCATTAACTATCTTACCTCTGCACTACTATCTTTGTTTATATGTGGATGTCTGGGCTTTATGTCTTTTATTTTGGTTATTGTTATTTTACCTTAATTTTTTACATACTGAATGCACTATGTTCAGCACTTTGGACAGTGCAAACTGTCATAAATGTGCTTTTATAAATACATTTTACTTACTTACTTACTTATAACACACCCCAGGCCCTCTGGCACAAATCACCCCAACCCCATAATTTTGAATAATAATCATGATGCAGCAGTTTAGGGCTGACATCGTGCTAACTATATAGACACAAAGTGTAGCATACTAAAGCACTAAAACATGTGTCAAATGTTTTCAAACGTGTCTATAATTGTTCAGACACAATAATCAAAACACCTTGATCATGGAAAGTTTACTTTGGAAGGCAAAACACTGTTTTTTGAGCTTCAATGTGCTTATATCTTATTTCATGTTTGTCCCGTCTTTACAGGATGAGTCAAATAGATGGCTCTTCTTAAATATGTGGTCACATTTCCAATTTCTTCTATGGTTTTCTAGAAACAAGGGGTGGCACAATTTCCCCACTGGCACAACTCACCCCACTCTACCCTATTAGGTTTGTTGTTGTTTGTTTGCTGTTACTGTAAGTTGTTCATTAAAACTTAATGAAGACGATTATATTTAAGAATATGTGAATGCAGGATTTTACATGTTGAAACTGTTGTATGACACTCATTCAATTAAAATTTAAATGCATTTGTGTTTGGGTGTTGTTGTTTCAAACAATAAAGCCACACTATTTGGGTCAGGGTTAGGGTCACCAAGAAGCTTTTGAGAGTTAATTGGTTATGTTACAATCAAATAAGCCTACTGTATCCACTAAGTAAGAACTAAGAATGTAGGTTCATGATTGTAACGAAGTATGATTGTTTTGATGATGCAAGTGGATTTCACAAGAAATAACAAGCTGCAAAAGAACAAACTGTTTTGTTTGTTTTCTACACAGAAATGAAATTCAAGTGTAAGTGACTTCAGTCTGAAATATATGTTGACAGTAAATGACAAGAGATATAGGCAGAAATTTGAATTTGAATATTTTTATTGAACTGTTGTTGTTATTGAATCTTTTAGTTTTTTTAATGACACCTAATAGTTTGGTTCTTATTGCTATGATATATCACCCCGCGCCCCCACCCGAACCCAAGTCCTGCCTGACGATGAAATGAGATGATAGATGTTACAAATTATTATTAATGAAACCAATAGCTAGTGTCTAATTGCTGTGTGGTTTTAGGGAAACCGGAGCACCCGGAGTAAAACCCTATGATGGCAGAAGCCAGCAGATGAGAAAATAGATTAGATAGAGGCAGGACTTGAGCTCTGCATTGTATTCATTCTGAAAAAAAGAAAATTGATTATCAAAACATTTCCCCCAAAATGAATGCTACATTTCACCTAATACTTAATTCTACATTTTAAAGCTGCTGTAAAGGGCATGAAGATGATTTTGCCCACAAAGGAGGAGAATCTAAAGATTGCACAATACATTTTTTTGATGGTGTGCCCCCTGCAACTCATGTCAGATGAGATGATGAATGTTACAAGTTCTTATTATTGAAACCAATAGCTATAGTGTCTAATTGTTTTGGTTTTTGGGAAACCGGAGCACCCGGAGATAACCCTATGATGTCAAACTGAGGTGGCTCTATGAACCCAAGTCCTGCCCCACATTATGGTAACAACAGAGGAGACGATAGATGACTTGGACTTGAGGCAGGACTTGACATCTGAATTGCATTCATTTTGAAAGGAAAAAAATATGTATTTTCCTTCAAGATGAATGCTACATTTCACCTAATACCTATTTCTAGTAAAGGGCTTTGACATGACTCTGAGAGTAGATGAAAGGAACCTGCGGATGAGGCCATGCTTTGTTGGTGGTACAATCAAGTAATACCCGAAAAACGAGGCAATGCATTTTTCAAGTTCTGGTTCCCCTGAATACATTGACCCCAGAACCATCTCTGCACAGCCCCACTTTTTGCACAGGTCCTTCAGAATGACCTTGTCTAGTTTTTTAAATGTTTTTATGGAGGTGTTAAAATCGGTTCCCTCAACTTCTGCCCATGTGTTTTCAAAGATACGCTGGATGATGACCTCTATGTTACCAATCGTCCAGCTAATTTTAGCTTTGCTGAGTGTACGTGAAACTAGTTTCTCAACAAAAACTCTGACCAACATCTTACGTTTTTCTTCCTGCACGTTTCCATCTATCTGTTCGTTTCCATCTATCTGTGTGTTAACATTTATCTGTTCATTTCCATCTATCTGCACGTTTCCATCTATCTGTTCGTTAACATATATCTGTTCGTTAACATCTATCTGTTCGTTAACATCTATCTGTTCGTTAACATCTATCTGTTCGTTAACATCTATCTGTTCGTAAACATCTATCTGTTTGTTAACATCTATCTGTTCGTAAACATCTATCTGTTCGTAAACATCTATCTGTTCGTTAACATCTATCTGTTCGTTAACATCTATCTGTTCGTAAACATCTATCTGTTTGTTAACATCTATCTGTTTGTTAACATCTATCTGTTCGTTAACATCTATCTGTTCGTTAACATCTATCTGTTCGTTAACATCTATCTGTTCGTTAACATCTATCTGTTCGTAAACATCTATCTGTGCGTTTCCATCTATCTGCGCCTTTTCATCTATAACAACTTCCGTTGGCAAAGGGTCACTCACCTCCACGGCGGTGACCTCCAGCAACTGTGCTGGTGGCCCAGCCTCCATTAAGGCCTGTGTCACCCTTCTACTGTGGCGGAGGACCTGGGTATTAACCCACCAGCCCATCAGTGCCACAAAACCCCACACTTTGGTCTTTATTGTCGCATACATGTCGTCATGTGATGGAGGAACAGACACACTCCTGCAGGTTGCCCTAATTGTTTCTGAGATGATCTCCGGTGTCATCCCATCCGTAATGTGACTGTAGAGGAGATCTGATAGTCCTCGAGTAAATACCAGCATTTTATCGCTGGAAACAGTTTTAGATCTACGGAAGACACAAACCTCCTTTCCACGCTGTTGTTCACCCTCCACTGTCATAAGCAGAGAGTTAACACTATCTATTAGTGACTCCATTGACTTTGTACTTTCAACTTTTGGGTCAAGGTTGAATCTAGTATTAAGCTTTGTCACTATGTGATAGATAGTAGCTTTGGCAAAGCGCTTTGCAAGGAAGTTCCTCACCTTGCATCCAACACCTTTCATGGCTGGTTTGCCCTTCGGTGTGGATTCTGATTCTGGACTTGCATCTTTTGCTTCTGCCTCCTCTGAATAATTTTCAATTATGACCTGAGCAATGTCATCTGCTGCAGAATCAATCTCCATGGAGGTTTCTTTGTGCAGCAGCTCATAGTCAGAGTCCGAAACATCATCCAAAAGAGGTTCCATCATGTTATTGACCTCCTTTCTAATCAGCTCCTGGACAGCCTTTGTGGTTGCTGTCACCAAGCTTTCTTGTGAGGAAACCTTATCCGGGGTCGGCGTTCTTACAGCTCCGGCTGTTGACTGAGAGCAGTCATCAGTGACTACCAATTCCTGCTTCTCTTCACTGTTCCTCTGTCTAAGTGATCGTGGAGAGCACAACACCTTCAGCTTCCCTCCGAATGCCTGTACCATTTTACAGGCATTATTGACCATGGCATTGAGTTTGCTGGGGGAAGTGACATGCTGATTAATAAAAGGCTCCGCCCTGCCCAGACTGCTGGAGATGGCAGAGTTTACACTATCTGCTATCTCCTTACCCATCAGGTCCGTGAGCCGCTTTGAGCTGTCACTCACAACATGGTCCGTTACTTCGAGAATCTCGGCGAAGCACTGAGGGAGTTTGTCCCCCAGATTAGTAACTACAAACTCCTCAGACACAATAGCATGAATGCCCCTGAGAGCCATCACCAGTGCCTTTACAACTGCTGCTATAACATCTAACAGCAGGTCGGCCAACAATATCTTAGTGGCCTCCTCAGGTGTACCTGACCTTAAAAGGGTCCACTGTTCCTCTGTCATATGATCAAAAAAGTTTTCTATCAGTGGACGAACCCCTTCCACTGTAAACTGTGGCAGCTCCTCTGTCAGAACTGGTACGGCTCCATTAATGGGGACAACTTCCGTATTTTGATCCATTTTGTTTGATGCGTTTTGGTTTTTCTTTTCTAAACTCCTTGTTTTTTTTAGTTTTCACAAACCGTTTGGTTAGTATGCGACCGGCTGCAAAGAAGACCAAGAATGTTTTGACCAAAGGAATTCCCTAGAATTGAAAGTCTAATGTTCAGGTGACATCATCACAACCTGAGATCAAAGGATCTTCAGAGATTAAAGGAATAATGTACCTGAAGCTCCGCCCCTCAAACCAGCCGGCTCAGAGATCAAAGGATTCTGTTCCAGAAGCTCCTCCCCTCAAAACAGTGACATAAAAAACACAAAAAAAGCTGCAGCCTAGCAACAGTTGCTAAGCTGCAGCTCTTTTTTTTTCAGCTTCATTTTCATGGGAGTTCGATGGAAACATTAAAATAGGCCTATGAGTGTATTAGCCCTAGTGATAGCTGTCATTTAAAGGTGGGGTAAAAGCACAGATCCTCTTAATGTGTCGTTAGCACGTCTGTCAAACATTTTGGCTCTCGAACTGCGCTGCTGCTGTCCAATTTCAAACAGTCCCTCGCACTTCCGTCATGACGTCACATCCTGGCGCTAAGGTGCTGGGAAGTGTAGTTACTAACATAACACTCTTAAACTTAGCTACAGCATGTCAACATTCAGCTCTAGTAAACAAGATATTACAAACAGGGAGTGGATCATACATGTGCCCGCAACAGTCCATCCCCCTAATAAGACAACAAACAAGATATACAAAGATCGTTTCTGATTTTCCTTTCTCTCTCTCTCTTCCCCCCTTTTCTGCTATTATGATTATTTTTTATATATGTATTTTTCTTCTTCATAAACCTCCAATTAAAGCCTACAGTTATTTATAAAAATCGTTTGTCCCTTTCGTTTAGACCTAAAACCAAGAGTTGTCAACTGGGAATTACATTCAAAACTGTAACCTCCCTCCAGGGGCCCGGGGTGGGACTCATTTTCAGCCCTGGAGTTTCATGCCTCAGACCGGCCCACTTTAGTTCACGACTGACTATATAAAAATTATGTATTTAAAACCTTAGTCTGCATAGCACACTGTTCTCTATAGCCTTGTTATTCAGTGTTTTTTTCTAAAAAAAATATTTCCATAAGTGTTGCTTTATAATGTTGATTTATTATAACATTTAACATTCTTTACAACACAATGTTCCAAAAATATTATTTTCTAAACCTTGAAATTAAATGAAATAAAAATAGAAAATAATTAAGAAATAAAATGCAATGTACCTTTTCTGCAATATCTGAAATGCATTTTAAGTTCAAAGTTGTTCACAGGTCACAATCAATCATTTAACCTAGCCTAAAGGATTTCACTTCTATTTACAGTATACAGGTCTAATGATGGCATCATCAAATAAATAAATAAAATGCAATGTATAGCACTTTCTATTGACACCATCATCTATTTTTCCATTTGCGTACATCAACAAAACAGCTGCTTCACAATTTAAATGGATTATTCACAATTATAAGAACATAAATTATTATAAATTCGGTGAGTGACGGCCCTTTCATAAAGGGAGGCATGAGGGACTGGAAGCATATTCACCAGAGGGTAGAGGAACATGAAAAAAGTAAGACACACAGATGCAGATGCTTACTTTCTCAATTTACAAAAGGCTGATGTGAAAAGCCTGTTCACTGGCAACCAAATGTCATTGCATGCGGAGCAAGTTAAAAAGAAACGTCAGGTGATGGAGCGCATAGTGGATGTCATCAAAGTTATAAGCAAATGTGGCCTTAGCTCCAGGGGAGATAAAGAAGAGGCAGGTTACAGCTTAGAACATGTGGCTGTTAATCATGGTAATGTGTTGGAGTTGATTTTACTCTTGAGCAAATATGACATTAGCCTCCAACAGCATGTACAAACTTGCATAGAAAACAGCAAAAAGCAGCATGAAACTGGTTCAAGAGGCAGGGGTGCTTTAGTTACCCTGCTGTCAAAAGACACATTCAGTAAAGTTGTGGATGCCATCAGCGAACTGATAAAACTGACTATAGCCGAAGAAGTGAGACAGGCTGGCATGTTTTCAGTCCAAATAGATACAACGCAAGATATCAGCTCCAAAGACCAGTGTTCCGTCATACTTAGATATGTGACAGATGTTATTCATGAAAGGCTGATCGCTGTGGTGGACTGTGAGTCATCAACAGGGAAAAGTTTTGTAGAGCTCCTGAAACAAGTGCTACTGAAGCTGAATCTAGACATTGGCAAATGTGTTGGCAACTCAACAGATGGTGCAGCTAATATGCAGGGACGGTATCTGGGATTTTCCACACTTCTCTCCGAGCAGTCGCCCAATCAAATTCATGTTTGGTGTTATGCGCATCTTTTGAATCTTGTACTAGCAGACACCACGGGCAGTGTTGTACAAAGTGCATCCCTCTTTTCACTGCTCAATGATATTGCTGTTTTCTTAAGGCAGTCATACAAACGCATGCGACAGTGGGAAGAGACAAGTCACGACAAGCGTCACAGACGACTGTGCCCTATAGGGCAAACTAGGTGGTGGGCTAAGGATCAGGCACTCAGTAAAGTCTTTGGGTCCTTCGGGAATCCTCGGCAAGCCTTGTTTTTTGACATCCACAAGACAACTCGTCCCTGGCTCTGCTTCTGACACTAAATAAAACATTTTAAAAGTTAATTCTCAGCAAAAATTTCTCCTTTTCACAAAGCTTTCTGAATAAGTCAGTTTCATTGATGTAGTGACAATTCATCTGGCATAATCTCAGGACATTGTTCATCACATCAAACTCAAAATAGTATGAAGAATATTAATTCTCATAATATTCACTCAATGACAATCCCTTCCTGCCTACGGTCTGGATCGTTATTGCCACATGATTTTAAATCATCGCCACATGAGAAATGTATGCTTGCTACTGTATTACAAAAAGCAGGCGGCGCTGCCACACACACACACCGCTTCGGATGAGAGGGCACAGTGGTGCGTACTGCGCAGTGAGCCCCATTCATTCACTGAATTTATTTATTCATTCATCTACAGTGTTCACACGACAAATAATTAATTGAATGTAGTTTATGTTCACGGAGTGTTAGGTTGTCAATAAAATAATAGTTTTTTCTCAGAGAACTCACGAGTTAAATGCTAAAATGTTAAAGAAGAAAGATATAGTTTTAGGGGGTGGGTGGGGGTCGCGGGGGCCGGCACGTTGGGATACTTTGATACCGTGGCTCCTTTTTTTCAGTGGCGTAATACGTGGTCGTATAATATTATGTAAAGATAAAATGCTGAAAAGAAGAAGTAGGGGCACGGCGTTTACCCACATCCAACCACCACTACATCCCTGCTGCTGTCAGCAGTTAACTGGCTACTGGTTGGCGGCACAACTTAATTTTTTTTGCACAACCGCTAGCTATTGAACTGCTGCGACTAGCTTATCTTACCCGTGTCGTCGTCTTCAAGCGGCCTCGGCAACTGCGAGCTGGTCTGTCTGAAAAAGTTTAATTTACCACAATGTGCTGCATCTGTCTCTAGGGCTTTCCGTTTTTTAATTCTAGCCTTTTCGGCTCCGCCTTTGCGCTTTCTGTTCTCCATTTTTTTGAGCGTGTTGCCGCCCTGCGGTTGCCGCCGTCAAGCCGGTCAAAGCGTAATTACGTCATCATCAGTAGGCTACTCTGGGCCGGCCCATATATGGAGTGGACCTATAAAGAGGCTGGCCCTATGTCCATGGGCCGGCGGCCCCGTCAAACAGGCGACAAGGCCTGCACTCTGGGCTGCCATGACGCGAGAGGAACATATGGTGTGCTAAAAGAAAAAAAAGAAAAAAAAAAAAAAAAACACCGGGCCGGCCCACGCAATCAGAAAATCAGACCGGCCCACCGGGAATCCTCCCGGTGCTCCCGATTAGCCACTCCGGGCCTGCCTCCCTCTCTTTAGTGCACTGATAAATGAAAATTCAGAAGAGACATGTATTCATGTGCCTGTGGCTGTAAATAAAAAGCACTGAACTCGAAAAAGTGAAGAGCTGTGAATACTTTCCGCATGAACTATACGTAACCATTTCCATTTGTTTACTGGTTTTAGTAACATTCTTTAGTAATAGTCCAACTAACAAAATATTAATTTAGCCTACACTTAAATAGGCCTAGGCTATTATAAATTAACTAGGTATAATATAGTCAATTCAGGGCTAACTACAGACTTGCGCACACACACACACACACACACACAGGGCCGCCTTTATGCACGGGCTTACCTGGGCTGAAGCCCCAGGGCCTACGAAAATCAGGGGCCTCTCCAAAATTTTTTTTTTTTTTTTTTTTTTTTTTTTTTTACTGTGTCAATATAGGCCCCTGATCTAAGAAGGCCCTGAACATTGTCATTTCAAACAATAAATTATTGACTGGCTCATGATAGGCCCCTAATCTTCGTAGGGGGGGCTAACGGAGATCAGGGGCCCATCATGAACCAGTAAAGAAAAAGGAAAAAAATCACATTATTTTTGGCCTATGAAGATCAACGGGCCTATCATTCACCAGTACATTTTTGTTTAATTAACATTGTTCGGGGCAATGCAGATCAAGAGCCTATATTGAGTTGAGCCATTAAAAACAAAACAAAGAATTCAAAGAGAGAAGTAGCTTTAGGATAAGGGATTATTTAAAAAAAAAAATGGAATGCTGACTGACTGGATTTTTTTAAACCTGTATATTTTTGTTTCTGCTCTTTGGTATTTCTGTGTCTCCAAATGATTCCAGAAAATAGCTCACATAGGACACAGTTGATGTAGCCTTAGTTTTCTTCTCAAAGTGCACCAGATTGATGCATTTTACTTTAAAAGGTTACATTTTTTCTTCCGGGGGGCATGCCCCCGGACCCCCCTAGAAGGTCCTGGGTCCCCACTGCGGTCTCCTCAATAACTTGGAAAAACACTGTAGCCAACCATGTGTGTCTAGTTATTAAAAGTCATTAGACCAGGAAGGGGTTTGAGTACATGTTACCTAAAGAGTATTTGTATTTCATCAATAGAGATATTGTAGTGTAGACAAACATGGCTTTAACGCATCTGTATTGTAAGACCGGCGCCCGGGGGGGCCTACGAAACCTCTCAGCCCCGGGGCCTAGTGGCAGGTAAAGGCAGCCCTGCACACACACACACACACACACACACACCACACAGATAATAATGTGTGCAGCTCTAATTCATTGCATACAAAATTAAATTAATCTATCTAGATAAAAATACTTTTCAGAAGGTTGAGTTTAGTAAGTATTCTAGCCTGGCTCCGCCCGCCCGCCTACTTCCGGACAAATTACATTTTCCCTTCAGTAGTCAGTCTGGGTGTACAGTGCATTTCCCAGATTCTCCGGAGAATCTACAGCCGTCCAATCAGCGAACAGAGCGAGTGGTTGAGAACGATGACGTCGAAGTCGCGCTCCAGTTTCAGTTGAATGCTGCGTTCCTTTATACTCGGAAGAAGGAGATTTCCGACTTGGTAGTTCCGAGTTCCGACCTGTCTGTGTTCCAGTGCATCTGCTTGCGAAAGTATGGACGCCTAAAACCTTTCTCGTCCAAATAACTAAACGTTAGGCTCTAACACGTTACTGTTGCCAGGTACCGGTAGATTCATAGACTACAATATGTAGTGAAGTCGGAAATTTCCGAGTTCCCTGTCTAACTGGAACGCACCGTCAAAAGCCGGCTCATGACACACGTGACGACCAAACGTGATGCGATTGGTTGGCTAATCCAGAGTGGCACTGGACAGATCCAATAGTTTTAAACTTCAACAGACACCCGCCTCCAAGTGAGTGAACGTTTGCCAATTACAGCACTTCCAGACCTTCTGTACAAATTAAATGAGGTACGATGGTCTGGTTGGACCAGGCTAAAGTAATTCACTACTAGCTTGAAAATTATCTATCGGCTATCTATAAAGCACAGTTATAAATCCTTAACAAACGGTTAACTGTCGTTTAACAAGTCATTTATAACCAGTTAATTAAAAGTTTATTAATGGTCTGTTAACTGTCTGTAAGGCATTGTTATAAATCCTTAACAAACTGCTAACAAACACTTAACAAGTCATTAATAAATCATAAATTAACAGTTTACTAATGATCTATTAATGAGTTACAATGGATAGTTATTCTAAAGTGTTACCCATTTCTGTATTATAAATCCTTTTTTGAATTGGTTTTATGTGATATTCTATTATTTTCATATATTGGATTTTGTATTCCATTGAGCTGTAGTCATCTTAATTAAAACAAAATAAATAACTGAAACAATTCACTTTGTCTAATGACTCTAGAATATATGAAAGTTGCACTCTTTGAATGGACTTTTCCATGATTGGAATTTTTTTATGCACATAGAGAAAATATATTTCACATCCTCTGTCTCATTTTTATCTTTATTGGACACAATGTCAACACCAATGACAATACACTTTAACACAACACCTGTAAATATAATGCACACAGTAAATTCAACCTGCTGTGTATTACATCAAGGGAAGCTTATGTACATGCACTATACGACGCATACACACACACACACACACACACTCTTAAATATCCAGTCAGAGTTTACAGTATAAACAATAAATAATCAAATCAGAAAGCAACAAGAATCATCATTACATTTAGCGTGACATTCAGAAACAAAAGTTTGCTCACTTAGTGTTTAACAGCAAGCGCTTCTCACTTCAAAACACAATGAGGTCATCACATGTCATAAATGGGATTTATGAAAAGTGGCTGTTTAACGTTTTGAGGACGATGGAGCGAAAGAGAAAAAAAGGAATGAAAAGATTGAAAAATATATTCCTATCAATAATCAATAATTCTTGGGGCGCCCTTAGCTCAGTTGGTAGGGCGTCCCCCCCATGGGCCTCGGCCAGCAGCGGACCTGGGTTCGATTCCAGCCCGCGGTCGTTCTCTGCATGTCACTCCCCCTCTGCCCCATTTCAACTCTGTCTCTACACTATCAATAAAGCATAAAAATGCCAAAAAAAATATCTTAAAAAATAATGATAATAATAATTCTTAAATAAATTGAAGTCATAGAACGGATTCACTTGGTCAAAAATGTTAAGAAAGGCAGACATTTTGTGTCAGATGTATTGCCACGTTGGTGTAATAAAAGAAAACTCAGAAGGTAGGCTACTTTTAGATGCTTGGTTTCCCTAACTTCGCTACCTTTCCCTTTCCCTTTCCCCGTCTGGATGAGCTGATCTTCCACACCAGTTACTTACTCTTGTGTCCGCTTTACTTTTCTCACCTTGCCTCTCCCCCGTGAGGGCTGCCAAAAACATCTTTTTCTCAAACTGTAAAGAGTGGTTGAGGAAAACCAAAGATTAAGATCTCAACGCTAAGCTGTCTGGACTTGAGGTGTGTGCGCTTGTGTGTGTGTGTGTGTGTGTGTGTGTGTGTGTGTGTGTGTGTGTGTGTGTGTGTGTGGAGATATTTTTTTTTGAACTTGTGAAAAGCTTTGACACGCTGGGGTTTACAGGTGTGTAACAGTGTGAGAAGCTTTCTGACAGCGCTAATGAAACTGACAGGAGATGGAGGGAGGAGAGGAGGGATGGAGAGGAGGGATGGGAAGAAGATGAAGCTAGTAGTGAAGTGTCTGGTCAAATTTGTGTGCATGCAAATTATTCAAACAATTGTCCGAGAGCCACACAGCTCACAGTAAAAACATTTAAACGCTAAAATCCTCATTTCTGACAGAAAACTGTCTTCATAAATATCATATGTGTAGATATATACATCTGTTTCTATTCCTCTTTCTTCATAAAACTCTGAGCACTAAAACAGTAAAGGTATGATGTGCAAAGACATGTTGCCAACCCAAAAGAGCCATATATGAAAACCTCTATGACCTACTGTTGTTAAAATTGTGCAGAGAGAATTTTGTAACCACACCTAACAGTGATTTCAAGTTGCCCTCAACGTTAGGGTAGACTTCTACATCACAAAAGCTAGGCGAAAAAAATGAACCACTGGAGCTCAGCAAAAGCAAGATTTTCAGAAGTTTTTCTTTAAGCAGATGCTGTTAGCAGTGAGGGTTATGGTTAGCTCCAAACTAATGATAAAAAATGCTATGTTGTTATAAGTAAGGAATGTTGGGTATGTTTTAAGAGAACATGTCGTTTTCTTTTATACCAAAATAAATAACAAATGAAGGGAAGAAATGTTAAAAATATAAATGCGTCCCATTGATAGCAGTCTTTCTCTCAATAATAGCACAGTAAGGATCTCAAGTAAACAACAATATATATGTAAATTGGTACACTTTGATGTTTTAAAATTCCTCCTTGCTTTTCCATCCTTTGTCCATGTTGTTATAAGTCTTATTCATGTTTTGGTCTTCTTAGCTAATCCTAAATAACCTAGGTCAGTTGATAAAAACAAACGAAAAATGCAACAAAAATG
The DNA here is from genome assembly GCA_026122265.1 of Ammodytes dubius. Classification (NCBI taxonomy): domain Eukaryota; kingdom Metazoa; phylum Chordata; class Actinopteri; order Uranoscopiformes; family Ammodytidae; genus Ammodytes; species Ammodytes dubius. Next base: position 5,659,770 of record CM047524.1, read on the forward strand.
CAAGTGGCTGACAGTTTAAAAAAAAAAGAGTTTAACATCAATAAATTCAGTCATTTGATGGACTAGTGGGTGGCAGGCAGACAGTCACATTAGCCACAACACATACTACACAGGGTAAACGGGATCGGTGCTCACTGTACAAGATTGACAGACTACATTACACAACAGTTCTCATGAGATATATAATGGATATGTACACTTTAATATATATTGATAGAAATCACTTAAGCTGCGAGACAAAGAGTGGTCTTCACAACCTATCAGCGTAGTCATTGCAAACAAAGCCAAAATCCCCTTGAAAATATACTTTTTAAAGGAGAAAAAGAGTTGAATTGGGAACACAGGGAGCAGAATGTGGACATATTAACCACCACTGGCTGTTATGAATGAATAAAATGGAGGAAGGCTAAAGACACCAAACTGATAAAGAACCAAGCTTAGATGGATCATTATCAAAATATATCTTCCTCCTGTTGCAATGCCTTCAGGTTTACTGTGCTTTTAGGATGAGCAGTCTGAAGTGAGAATGTGTGTCTGTGAAAATACACTCGTGTAAGCACGCCGCACGCTTACACACACGCACACTCACACACGCACTTCTGCATGAAGCTTTCGAGGTGTCACAAACATAAAAGCAGACCACTAGAATACTCACACAGACACACATGCAGTTTTGAAATGTGAAAAGCGTGTACTGGCCTGCAGAGGTCAGAGAGGCCTTTGACAGGGAAGTGATGGAAAATCTCATCTTAACATTTTCAAATCTTCAATTTCATTCACTTCATTTTGGGTTAGGTCATTTATTGTCTCCCAAACAGACTTAAAATGTATAAAAGCAGGAAACAAAATAGCATTTTGAGTCCCCGTGTTTCCACAAAAAACCTGCAATAAATTATAAACATTGAATTAAAAGGTGATCAAATTAAGTACAGAAATAAACTAAAAAAACAAGTGGGAAGCCAAATGACTTAAGTTTCACTTAACAGCAACGGTTGGGACCCTGAATGTCTGTGTGGATATCTGTGACATCTAAGAAAAAAAACATCAAATAAATAGGAATGACAAGGTGGTGTTCACAACAAAAAGAAATAAAATCAATGCAAATCATCATGTAAACAGGCCTCCCATTGCAACTTTTGAATATATCACAAAGGGAGTTTCCTCACAGGGGGTAAACTATGGGAGATAGAACACATACATGCAGTTTGGTACCTTCACATAAGAAGAGCCTCTGAATGGATCTCAGTGAAAAGCGCCTTCACTTATCAGCATTGGCTATTAAGAGACTTCCCTCTGTTGGATTCATGTTTGAAACTAGGGCTGTGCTAATACATCGATAGGGCAATATATCGTAATGTCTATTACGTGATATCTTTTCAGCTTTTAAACAGGCTGTGAATTACAACCTTCATGTAGATGTCGCAGTACGGCTAGTTGCCTCGAATTTGCCAGGTTTTAAATAATGATCAATATGATGTGATGTATTAAGACCACCCAGACCTTACACAGCAACTTGGTATTTCAGATCTGTTTTTCACATTTTCATTGAACTATGTGGAATATCACAATACATAGCAATATGCATCGTATTGCAATGTATCGCGATATATCATACCGTGAGCCGTGTATGCGTATCGTATCGTGAAAGTCCTTGGCAAAACCCAGCCCTTTTTGGAAACTAAAACTAAAGCGAGAACATAGTGAGTCCCACTGTGAAGCAGCTAGACCAGGTCCAGGTAGTGGACTCCTATGCACAGATCCAGGGTTGTGGTTTAGACCATGAAGCGGTGCTCCTTGCCGTCGTGGGCCATCAGGATGACGTTGCGGTTGGAGGTCCAGATGAGGCGAGCTAGCTTCAGGTGGTTCTGTGAGCCCGGGGAGGCAGGCTGCACCGGGGGAACCTGGTAGGTCTTAATGCAGCGCAGCTGAGGGGCCGAGTTCAACATCCCAATGCTGCCCAGAAGACTGGTGTTCATCTGGGGAGGACAGGGAGGGAAGACATGTGGAGCTGGAGGTCACTACAATACATGATCCATCTATCAGTCAATATACATGTTCTGGTTCATCAGTTTATATTTTAGCCTGTTAAAACTAAAAGAATTTACCAGAATATAAAGTTCTGAACTGACGCAAAAGAATATAATTTCTCTCAGGAAATTGTGTGTTCATAGTAAAAAGCTGATGTGTGCCACGATTATGTATTAGAGGGAAACCAAATAGAACAATGGCATCCTATTCAGTTCTGTGGAAAGTTGCTTAAAAAAAAGTCCAATTACCTTGAAAAGAATATATGTATATATTACAATTGATTCTACCTCATTGAAATATCCAGGATCTATACATGTGTTTGATGTGTCCCACTTCGTGTGGAGGAGACATCAAACAGTAGAACTCATCTGTGCTTTGAGGCAGGATGGACATTAGTGGACTAGTGCGGCTGATACATCTGACTAGACTCACTAATTGGAATCTATATTTTACATGTTCTACTACTGGCACAGTGAAATATATATTTCCCTGCTTTCTAACTTATAATTACATTCATTGTTCACACTTCTATGCCTTTTCTTACAGGAGTTTACCTTTGAAGTTTTTATGTTGGTCCTTGTTTGACACTTAAGTTTGCATTGCGTTGTTAGTTCGTGAATTTCCGTGAAAATTGGGGATAAATCAAGTATCTTCCTTTACTGAAAAAGTATATTCTATATATAATATACACCGGTAACTTTTCAGGAAGCTTTTGTAACTTCAAACAGTGTTCGGGGGATTCAATTTGCCTGTGCAGAAAGTTTATTCAATCCATTTTAAGAATATACCTTAGAAAATTGTTAGTTGTCTGACACACTAAAAGTTACATAGTGTGCCTTTAAAGTCCCACCTTATTTCCAGCGTGTATTACGGCTAACGCACAGAGACGGCTCGGTGCAAGCCGACAGGCACAGTGAGCGAACACCGCTGTCCGCGGCAGCTACGTAACTATGGTGACAGTGTAGCAGTGGGACACAGTGTAGCCAGCTGATTAATTTAATGAAGAGGAAAAACACCACACAATAAACAATGAGCTGCGAGCTGACATTTCATCACTATGGCTGAGGTGACTACACACGGCGGTTTAACGCAGAAGTGATTCTTCTGACCAATCAACGTACAGCAGTGTGTAGCTCCACCTTTTCGGCACTGTTTCAGACGGCTGGTACATCAACGGAGGAGTACTGAAAATAGGAGCGGCTCAGCTCGCTTATTTTGGGACCCCACCCAACTTTTGGCAATGGAAACGCAAATTAAAGCACCAAACTGTGCCGCTCTGCTCGGTGGAAACGAGGCAGAAGTTGCGTGCTGGACCAGGATAGGCATGGAACACTAGCTGTGCTGAGGATACATCATGGCTGCTTGTATTTTGTACTGAAGAAGGTTTAAAGTGAGAGGACTTAATGATTGTGAAAACACAGATTTGAGGGGGGCTCTCAAATGGTTTCATATTAATCCATCTCTATGTTCATCTTCTCTTCAGATTGAACTGTTTCATCCTATGGCATCACTCACACCAGATATGAGATATCTCAGATAATAATATTAGTTTGTGAACATTTTGGTAAGAAGACCCTCATCCTGTTCCTGTTAGTGATGGAACACAGCACTCTCTGAGGAGACAGTGAGTTTAACTCGTGAGGCTCCTGTCGCTGCCCCAAATTGGGAGTGTGTGTGTGTGTGTGTGTGTGTGTGTGTGTGTGTGTGTGTGTGTGTGTGTGTGTGTGTGTGTGTGTGTGTGTGTGTGTGTGTGTGTGTGTGTGTGTGTGTGTGTTTGTGAAGGAAACCCATGCAGTAGAAAGTCTATGGTTCCCTGAGACGACACGGCCCCTCCCTCACACACACACGCTCCGACAGAGCGTCTGCCAGCTCATTACCACAGCAGCCGTCTTGTCGGTGCACTAGCAGTGGTTTATGCTTACAGTAATGCCATTAGTGTGTGTGTGTGTGTGTGTGTGTGTGTGTGTGTGTGTGTGTGTGTGTGTGTGTGTGTGTGTGTGTGTGTGTGTGTGTGTGTGTGTGTGTATGTGTGTGTGTACACATGTGTGGGAGTATGTCGGCAGACAGTCGTGTCAGAGGTCGTAAAGACCTTTCACTCAAAATAACAGTTCTGGGAAGAAGATAAGGGGTGTGTGTGTGTGTGTGCGTGTGTGTGCCTGTGCATGTGTCTGTACGTGTGTGTGTACGAGTTCAGCACTTACCTGTGTGTACCTGGTCGCCTGACTTTGTATTAATATTTATTTCAATATTTGTCATGTTCCTTTAGTGTATTGGAGCTTTTATTTGCAATTTACTCATTGAGATTGTGTATAAAACAGTAAAATACATGAAATAAGGATAAAGTAAATCTATGAAAACAAAAAAAATTCTTTTACTTACTTACTATTATGTTGTTACTATTAGTTAAAATAAAGAAATAAAATCACATAAGAAAATGACTTATAGTGCTTGTCTCTTTTGAGTCAGTTCTTGGTATTTATAATCAGACACAGCTGCCGAATACACACATTAAAAGTTACTGATGAACAACTAATAACTGTGTGATGTCTGGCTTTAAACTTCTCAAGTCCTTCAAACTAAATCATCTAAGACTCTTCAGACTGCAGAAAGAATTATACAACTTGTTGCGTGTGTGTGTGTGTGTGCGCGCGCTCGTGCATGCGTGCTTGTGTGTGTGTGTGTTCGTGTCATTTACCTGCCAGAAGGAGATGTGGCTGTCAAGGTTGGAGTATGTTGCCAGGTAACGGCCGTCAGGGGCGAACGACACTGCTGTGATCGGCCCCTTGTGACCGTGGATGTTCTAGAGAGAGAGAGAGACATACAGAAAGAGAGAGAGAGAGAGAGAGAGAGAGAGAGAGAGAGAGAGAATTTGGGAAAGAGTGTATCATTTTAAAATGTGTATCAGACTCATTAAACCAAATGAACTTTTTTTTTTTTTTTCGCATTTTTATGCTTTATTGATAGTGTAGTGAGTTGAAATGGGGCAGAGAGGGGAGTGACATGCAGAGAACGACCGCGGCTGGAATCGAACCCGGGTCCGCTGCTGGCCGAGGCCCATGGGGAGGACGCCCTACCAACTGAGCTAAGGGCGCCCCCTTAACTAAATGAACCTTTTGTAGGAGTTGAAAATCATCAGAAATCTAAATAAATGCTGCTCTACAAATCGCTATTTCTCAATCTCAAAGACACAGCAAAAGAAAGAATCTCAAAGAAGAACAAGAAACACGAATATTACAAAAAAACAAAATTTAAGTATACAGTACACCCAATCAACTACTATAGTCCAGTAAGACTGCTACAACTAATACTAAACAAACACAAAGTAGCTACGTCATTGCCGTTTGAAAGGGGGCTTTGTATGATAATGAAAATGAAATGAAAACAAATGATTTAAGATAAAGCTAAAAAATAAACGTAAAATGAGCTCCATCCTACAGAGCTACACTCTGTAATTATTCAGTTTGGAGTGTATAGAGTCTTGAGTTGTGTGTGTAAGTGTGTGTGTGGCAGAGAGTAATAAACTGAGAGAGGTGTGACTGGACAAGAGAATATAGACGGTTCGGGCACACAATGCAAACTAGACAGACAGAGAGACAGACAGACAGACAGACAGGCAGGCAGGCAGGCAGGAAGGCAGACAGACAGACAGACAGACAGACAGACTCATATCACAGGTTTGTGTCTCTTGTTTCACCACTCTTTCCGTGGCCTCTATAGTTTCACTGCAGTAAATTGGTGCCAACAGGCAGACAGGATGCACAGGCCATATTAGCATCATATTATACTGATGAGTACACTGGCTGAAATGAGAGGAAAAATAGAATGAGCTCAGGGATGAATATATTCCAAGTGGCAATAAGGATATTGTAGGAATATCAGGGACGGTTTGACCATTCCAGTGCTTCATAGAACAACAACAGACTTAAAGTGAGAGCAAAACTTGAGTTACAACATTTTCATTTTGATGAATTTAAAGTCTGGCAGCAGCTCCGGGTTGGTAATCCAGTCTTCAATAAATCCAGTTTTTTTTTGTAAGTGTGTTTGATGAAGAAGAGATTAAGAAACACACTTTGGTCCTTGTTAAAATTTCATGGAGGCGTCTCACTTGGATTCTCCTTGACAGTAAGTGTCTGGTGTTTGTGAGGAGATAATTCCATCAGTATGAGGTGCAGCTTCTGCTCCAACAGATGCTGCCGTTGGCCCCTGCAGAACTCAGGGGACACAAATAAAGCGAACACCACGCTGGGTGTAACGCAATAAACGGTCCCACCAGATGCAGGGAGTGTGTAACGCAATAAACGCCCTCCTAGAAAAAACCCCACCCCACCCGCCTCCACCTGAGACTGGGATTACACACTCCACACCTCCAGATGAAATGAAGAAGCGTGGCCCCCGGGCACCCAGACCCATGAAATAATAACCCGTCTGCGCCCATTATAAAGCACAAAGAAGAAGAAGAAAATAACGCAATGAAATGAAAATATCATCTTTTTAATCCGTTCACTCCCTCCTCTGTTCAGGTGAAATCCTATTAGATTCAAGCAGTGCTGCTTGAGGAATTAAAGATGAATTATTTCATCCCTTTTCAACCTCTCTCTCTCTTTTCTCTCCCTCTCTCTCCTCATTCATCTTCCATTGTCTTGCATCTTTCACCTCCGTCAGTTTTTCTCCAACATTTTCCCTCTACCCTACTCACATACATTTGGTGTTCCACTATGAAAAAGTACCTGGGCCCCACTCCGTAGAGGTTCCAGGGACCAGGTACTAAATGTTGATGTGAAACGATGCACACCACCGATTGGTCAGAGCGTCATAAGGGGGCGGCGGCCTATCCTGCACAACAAACAGCAAAGCTACTGTTGTGGACCCAGTTTAGGAGCTTGCTGTCTTTCCTGTTTTTTATTCTACTCTCTTTCAACACTGGTAGAGCGGACAATCACATACGCATGTTGGTTGACGTTACATCGCAAGGCCTCTAAATAAAATGTAAGACCAAAATTGCACAGTTGAAGAAATAAAAGAGCATGCCAATAGTGCACTATGAGGGCCCTGTAACTGAATTGACTTTTGCATTGGACTGTATTTAGAGCAATTAAGAGGGGAGGTCCTGTAAATGATGTAAGACAATCTGAGGACCTGACGAAAGACAAAAAAAGAATAGAAACAAAAAACATTTGTCCAGAAAGTAAAAGCGTGATAAAAAGAGAGAAAGGATGCAGAGTAGAAAATTGTTTAATGTATTGATGCTTCTATATATATTATGATGACAGTGTGTAAATGTGTGTGTGTGTGTGTGTGTGTGTGTGTGTGTGTGTGTGTGTGTGTGTGTGTGTGTGTGTGTGTGTGTGTGTGTGTGTGTGTGTGTGTGTGTGTGTGTGTGTGTGTGAGTGCATGTCACGGTGGACTGCCTACCAAATCAATCAGCCTATCAGAGAGCAGTGAAGCACACTGAAACCATTTACAGCGCTCTGTACTCCAATACACCTGACGCCTTGGGACTCCAGTGTGTGTGTGTGTGAGTGTGTGTGTGTGTGTGTGTGTGTGTGTGTGTGTGTGTGTGTGTGTGTGTGTGTGTGTGTGTGTGTGTGTGTGTCATACATAAGTCTCATGCCCTCTTATTTCCATCCCTTATGACTAAGACTGTCAGCTCTCAAACTCAGTCTCCTCTTACAAAGGGAATTATGTTGGGATTTGTAAAAGAAAGTTGAGTCATCCGCAGATTGTGTATTCAATTTCCGAGTGACGTTTCTGTATCTATCAAGAGGGAGTGATATCATAAAGACAAATGATGGTTACATTTGGCTATAATGTAAGATGTAAGAATAAGTAGATTTGTTTGATAGGGATGACAACATTGCTTACAACTGGGTACAAACAGGGGCAGAGTTAGTCATTTTGGGGCAAACACACAGGCATGGGGCCCTCCACCCCACAATCAGCACAGTTACTGCAAGGAGTTTGGGGGAGACGTTGCTGTAGTGTATGAATGCTTAACTAAAAAGAATAAACATTTGTTAAATTGTGTACTTAAATTAATGCAAGAGTTTGTCAATGTTGATCTGCAAACTGATATTCTGCACAGCACAGGCAGACAGCCATTTATTTTATCAGTCCTCAAATCAGCAGATAAATAAATCCTAAATTTACCAGACAATTGAAAAGGGTAAGCAATTACCCTTTTCAATTGTCTGGTGAATAAGTGTTCCTTTTGGCCCTCTCTGTAACAGTACAATGCTGACTTCTGCTACAGCCACGTCTCCCCAAAACTCCTTATAGTGAGTGCACTGATCACCATCTCCATAAGGTAACACGCTAACTATGCACAAGTACCTAATACAACACCGCTTAAAAATACTGAACAATCCCTTTAAGTAAGCTTCCCCTCTTAGTAACACACAACCAGCAAAGCCATCTGTTTTATCATGGTGACAGATAACTATAGGCCATAGGTATCTACAGTTGGAAAGCAGTGACACCATTGCATTGAGTATACATCCAATCTTTTAAGCAGGTGTTATTCTTTAACCCATAGCTAGCCACACTGGTTGGCTACTGATGGGATGTACACTGGGAGGGGCTAACTCTGAGGCACAGCTACACCTTTAACTGAGTGTTTCCCTCTGTTTCATTGGTTAAAGAAAGAGACAGATGCGGACAGAGAGAGAGAGAGAGAGAGAGAGAGAGAGAGAGAGAGAGAGAGAGAGAGAGAGAGAGATCAGTCAGATTGTTTCTTTGTGTTCAATTAGTAGATTCAGGAGAGTCTGTTAAAGAAGCAGAGCAAGCAGCTGGACGCCAATACACACACACAGAGTAATGCAGCTGACAAAGGGCTGTTCACGCAGGCTGATCAAAGCTGTGGCAGATGGTCATGCAGGGACTAGCTAGCTATACGGTTGGACAGACAGACAGACAGGCAGAGAGGCAGCGAGAGAACACACACACACACACACACACACACACACACACACACACACACACACACACACACACACACACACACACACACACACACACACACACACTTTAAACAAAAAAACTGCCTCTCTCGTTTCCTTTTTCCTCTCCTCTCTTCTTTCTTTGCTTCCTTCCTTCCCTTCTCCAAAAAAATCAATAAATTTATTTGACATGTTCTATCTCCTAAATCTGACCTAAAACTTTTCAATTTATACTGTAAATAAAGTATGACCTTACATAAGATAACACAAGTTTAGATTGATATTTTCCTAAATTAGTAGGAAATCACAGTTTTTAATTAAGCAACAAAGTAACCAAGCAAAGCTAATTGTATTTTAAAATTCATCATTCATGTTTAGTGTTTGTATAACAATAAGAGCAAGATAATGTAAACCGATTTACATCCAGATTTTCTTCTTTTTGTTTTCCAAAAGTTTCCAACGTGGTTTGAAATGTTTCTATGGACGAATGAGACCAAATGTCCAAATTAAAAGCTGTTCTCTTTTGGAATCAATTAGCTAAAAAGAGTTTATTTGAGTCATTGCTTTCCATAGTGTGTGTGTGTGTGTGTGTGTGTGTATGTGTGTGTGCGTGCGTGCGTGCGTGCGTGCGTGTGTGTGTCTAAAAGTCTACCACTCTATAGCTAACTGCTTACATCAGCATGCTAAGATGTCCGTACACAATTCCATAGGGAATCCATCTAATAGTTTTTGAGATATTTCAGTCTGTCTACCACGTTGGTGGACTGGCCAAGCCCATAATGCTAAACAACTTTATTGTTAATGACTTCAATGCAAAGATTGACATTGCCTTCACAATGCCTCATAAGCAGACAAACCAGAATACATGTCTGTTGATGATAAGAGACATTTGGTCACCACAATTTTATGGCCATAAAGCAGTAAAATCTGCTGAAAACTGTTTTCCCAAAAAAAGTCTTCTTGTTGACATTATTGACTTGACAAGACATGGGAGCAAGTTTCAGTTAGTACCAACAAGTGCCAGAATAAGTGAGAAAGTATGAATAAAAACCAAAAAGACACCAAGCCCTATTAATAAAGATGATAGTTTTAGCTTACATTTGAACTGAAACACTTGAAATGGTTCCCAAACACAAACACTCACACACACTGTTCCAGCCAAGGCCTTTATCTACTACATGTTAATTACTGCAAATGACACACAAAGGAAAAGTGTCCCCTGTCTTAACACCATGCACACAACCGTAAACACATAAATAAATTCACACACTCACACACACAGACACAGACACACACACAATCAAACTAAATGTGGGGTGAACAGGGGCCAGTGCTGTTATCAGATATAAATGACCCCCTCCACCAGAGTAGACTGCTCAGGTTACTGCAAATCAATACGCAGCAAATTACCAACACACACACACGCACTGTAACACAGAAATACACACAGACACAAAGGCAAGGATCACAAACACAAACATATACACAATCAAATACACACACACACACAATCAAACATACAGTACATGTGTGCAAAGGCAAAAACCTCATTAACACAGTCATTGCCTCATCATTAATCAATTAGTGAAAGAGAGAAAAAACCTCTCCTACTTGACTCTGTCTTTTCCAGTATTTACAGCTCAGTGTTACTGCCCATTGGTTTGCTCTCATCTCTTTTTCTACTCTCTAGTCATAAGAGGTCATACTGTACTTTGGTTTGTATTGATAGACAAATAAAACTCGCACATGATTAAAGAACAACTGGATAGACTGAAGAGGAGTTAGACGGATGGATGGATGGATGGATGGATGGATGGATGGAAGGATGGAGAGGATTTGTGGCTGGGGGGTTAGATGGAAATGATTATGTACTCATGTACTCAGAAGCGCTCCTTTTGGGCGGCAGAGAAAAGGAGCGCTTCTTTTTGGTGTTGGGTCAAAATAAAATTATACATCACCTACTGTGGTATAAATATCAGCCTATTAATAATACTGTTAATAAAGTACCTTTAATCAATTTAAGAATTGACTATTCAGATTAGACTAGGTCAATTCTTAGTCGGGGACAGCTCTAGTGGAGGGGTGATCCAATAGCAGCAGAACAGTGTCAACACCTAGGCCTTCTTGACTAACCCTAGTCACCTTGAAAAGGGCCTGTGTACCGCAATACATTGGTGCCTTTTTCTTAAGTGCATATTTATTTTACTTTTTGCTATGCATTAGCCGTATCAATAAAGACTTACATTACATTTTTAGCGAGAGTGCCTTGTTGGATGGTGTTTGGACGAATGAATGGATAGATGGACTTTCTGGAGTGGGGAAGAGATGGATGGAAGGATGGATGGATGGAAGGATGGAAGGATGGATGGATGGATGGATGGATGGATGGATGGATGAATGGATGGATGGATGGATGGCAAGCAGGTGAAAGACTAACTTGGTTGTCTATCACAATCTATTCAGCAGCTTGAGCTCTTCCTTTCCTGTTCCGATCAAACAACACAGCCGCTGAGGTGACCGTTTGTTTTTAACGTACCTGGCATTTCCCAGTGCGGACATCGTAGAGGGCCACTGAGCCCTGGCGAGCTCCCACGGCGATGCGGTGGCTGCGGTCACAGTAACCCACCATGTAGAACCTGAACAAGAGGATAAACAAACACACATCAACATGCAATGCGCCCTCATGTGGTATTTTAGCAAAGAAAGAAAGAAAGACAGAATTAGCAGTAAGTCTGTTAAGTAGTACTAGATAGAAATGATTGCTTTAACCTCCTAGGACCCGAGCTCTTCCAGGGCATGCATTTTTTATTTCTCTTTGCTATTTGGGCTGATTGGGACCTAATGAGTATACAAACCAAGAATTATCTTTTTACATGATGTAGTTTCTGAGAAAAATGATGTCCACATGTGAGGACCGCAGTTTTAAATCAAGATAAAACACAATAAAGTCAGAATTGAGTAATCATGAACAAAACTCATTTTTTGGTGCCTGAACACAGCAGCATTTTTCCTGAGTGCAAAAACAAAATGAGAAACAACAATTGTGCCCCTTTGAGCAATATGGCTCATTAGAAAGGCTGCTAACAGTTGCAGGAAGACGTATATCCTGAATTGTAGCCAGAATCCTGGCCTTGGCCCTGGGGATGGTAGTCAAAGACCTGGCTTTGGCCCTTGGGTTGGTAGTTGGCAATCTAGCCTTGGCCCTTGGGTTTGTAGCCAGAATCCTGGCCTTGGCTCTTGGATTGGTAGCCAGAAACCTGACCCTGGAAGCCAGAATCCTGGCTTTGGCCCTAAGGATGGTAGCCGGAAAATTGGCCCGGGTAGCCAGAATCCATAGCTTTGGCCCTTGGGTTGATAGCTGGCTATCTGGCCTTGGCCCTTGGGTTTGTAGCCAGAATCCATGGTCTTGGCCCTTGGGTTGGTAGCCCGAACCTGGCCCGGATAGCCAGAATCCTGTCCTTGGCCCCTAAGGATGGTAGCCGGAAAACTGGCCATAGCCCTGGCCCTTGGGTTGGTAATCAGAGACCTGGCCTTGGCCCTTGGGTTTGTAGCCAGAATCCTGGCCTTGGCCCTTGGGTTGGTAGCCAGAATCCTGGCCTTGGTAGCCAGAATCCTGGCCTTGGTAGCTGAAAACATGGCCCTGGTAGCCGGAAACCTGGCCTTGGCCCTTGGGTTGGTAGCCGGAAACCTGGCCTTGGCCCTTGGGTTGGTAGCTGGAAACCTGGCCTTGGCCCTGGCCCTTGGGTTGGTAGCTGGAAACCTGGCCCTGGTAGCCAGCAGCCTGGCCTTGGCCCTGGGGATAGTAGCCAGAAAACTGGCCTTAGCCCAGGCACTTGGGTTTGTAGCCAGAATCCTGGCCTTGGTCCTTGGGTTGTTAGCTGGAAACATGGCCCTGGTAGCAAGAGTCCTGGCCTTGGCATTAGGGATGGTAGCCAGATAACTAGCCTTGGCCCTGGGCCTTCGGTTGGTAGTCAGAGACCAGGCCTTGGGCCTTGGGTTAGTATCCGGAAACACGGCCCTGGTAGCCAGAATCCTGGCCTTGGCCCTGGGGATCATTGCTGGAAAACTGGCCTTGGCCAAGGCCCTTGGGTTGGTAGTCAGAGACTTGGCCTTGGCCATTGGGTTGGTAGCCAGAAGCCTGGCCCTGGTAGCCGGAAACCTGGCCTTGGCCCTGGCCCCGGCCCTTGGGTAAGGAGCCGGAAAACTGGCACTGGGGTTGAAATTTACTGAAATGTACTCATTGTAACTGTAAATGAGGGCAACCTAAGTGTCTCTTGAGTGAAAAGTGAAAGGTTATTGATTGATTGATTGATTGAAAACATATAAAAATGTTCCACAGAACTAAGTCCCGCTGTCCACATACAAGGATTTTTCATTAAAACTAACAGAATGAAGTCCTCCCGTCCACATATGTGTACATCATGTTTAGCAGCATGGTAAAGTGTTACAATTACTAGCTTTTGTAAATATTTTACTTCCATAACAAACATTGAACACTTTTATACATATTCTGAACAAGAATCAGCCATGAAATTTGATTCGATTTTTTTCTTGGTCGAAGTTTGGATCAGGATTTTCCATTTTGGGTGTGATTAACTTTTGGGTGTGTTGTCGGCCATCTTGAATCTAAAGTATAATGTATTATACTCTTCTGCCACCACTAAGTGGCAGTATAATGTCCTTGTATGTGGACCCCAGGCCCTTTTTAGAGCAACGTTTTGCATTGTGGTCTAGACAGCCCAAAAAGTTGATGTCCACACAGGTGGACGCCAGAGTCCTAGGAGGTTAAGATAAGCCAACATTCTTAAAATGTACATTCACATAAAAAAATCTAATGTTAATTCTTACAAGGAAAAGACATGTTTGACACACACACACACACACACACACACACACACACACACAAACACTGGTTTTAAATGTGTGGCAGAGTTCCACTTTGCATGGGCTTGCAATGGAAATGAACACATCTGCTTTGAAAATAAGATTTGACTAGATTTAATAAAAAAAAAGCTTTGGCCAGTTGAACAGTGTTGTTAAGGCCATCAGGAGACATAAAAGACACATTGATATATTCCATCACTCACACAGGGACACATGCAGATTGAGCTGGTCGGGGCCACATGCCCTCAGGCCGCTCTCTGTACCTGTGACTTGACCTCTTACATCCCCCTGGAGTCAACTTTACATAAGTCCTCCCTAATTTAGCCACCCCACTGACCTTATAAGGAAGTGTGTGGGGCTTGTTAACATACACACACCCCTGCACCCACACACACACACACACACACACACACACAGTTACTCACTTGCAAATGGCAGGGAAACACTCCTGCAGTCCTTTCTTCTTGACCAGGGAGCCTTCAATACAGTACATGATGATATCCATCACCTGAACAAGAGAGAGTGGAGAGGTTAAGGAGGATTGTAGTTATGGAAATTAATTAGCCATCTTTCAGAGACGTTACAACGTTTTTATTTTTTTTATGAAAGCCATATATACAAGTGGGTTGTTTTAACTGGGAGTTAGCCATCTTCAGAATTCATAACTGGGTTTCCTCCAGAAAAGTGAAGCATGGTGGGAATAGTGCAATTTGCACATAATAAATAAATGGTATTTTGAAACTTATGAGGGTTTTCAAGGAAGAGTAGCTTGCATTTGCTTTCAGTATTCCGAAGATGCTTTCACAGACCGCATGACACGCAATGCGGACACAACCCCGTAACAACAAAAAATCAACAATGCTTGGCATGGTGTGTGTGTTCAGCTTAGGCATGGTGGGCTGTCATGGCTGGAATCCACTGGGGGAAACCCTGTGTTATATACTATCTGATATGTCATACTGTTTACCTCCACCAGTAGATCCACCACGTCTCCAGGCATCTTCTCTACGAGGATGTCTATGACTCTCAGTATCTCAGGCTTGGCCCGGGCCAGAGTGCTGGTGTGAACGTTCTGCTGAGACTGGGAGTTAGCCTGGGCAGCGTTGAACCTATGAACCTGGAGAGACAACATACATAGACATGTGGTGACCACTAGATAGAGAGTCAATGACCTGACACACACTAGTTTACACTACTACATTAGAGACCGTTATTGAAGCTATTAAGTTACCCCTGAACAATGTATTCTTTCTGAGACACATGTTTAACTTACAACCTGAAACTTTGCCAGTTGATTACTTACATGTATACAAATATAGTATGTATTAAAGTATTTAAATGTTTTATTTGAAAAGATATATATAAAAATATAATAACAATATTGAAATTGACAAGTGCAATTGATGACTAACTCAATTTAAAATGTTGAATCTACTTTGAATTCAGGTAACAGCAAGACACACAATATCTAAACAATATTTGGATGTTTGTGAAGATGTATTGACCAAATCCAGCCTCACCTCTCTAGCGATGGTGGTGATGAAGGCTGGTGGGCGGGCTGTAGCGATCAGAGAGATAGCATGGCGCGCTGAACGAGCTGAGTCTGCAGGTGGGTTGAGGGGCAGACCCATTGTAACACTGTGGACAGAGGGAGAGAGAGAGAGAGAGAGAGAGAGAGAGAGAGAGAGAGAGAGAGAGAGAGAGAGAGAGAGAGAGAGAGAGAGAGAGAGAGAGAGAGAGAGAGAGAGAGAGAGAGAGAGAGAGAGAGAGAGGAGAGAGAGAGGGAGAGAGAGAGGAGAGGGAGAGAGAGAGAGGAAGGTTCCATTAAAAATGAAGAAAAAAAATATTTACCACAGAATATTCCCGAAGAAAACTTAGATCACAAGCTCACAAAACAGTGGTTTTATTTTAGGAAAGTTCAGTCATTTGCAAAACAGCTGAACACAACAGTTTTTTTTTTCTCTCTATCAAACAGAGTAAAAAGCAAAGTGGGAGAAAGTCAGTGTTTCAAGTCAGAAGTAAAACTCAAATCTAATCCAGGAAGACCACGGTAAAGTCCTAAACAAGTCATTATGTACCCTCCACAAAATGTTATGGTATTTAAAAAATATATATATATTCATTTGTATTACTTTCAAATGGACCTTAAAATGAAAATGGGTGCACCTACAGTATGATATATTTAAAGGCATCACCTTTTCATAACATGGCTCGTCTGCACTGCCAAATGTGTATGTGGGCTTCAGTCGAAATAAATGAAAGTCACCTTAGTGCAACAGTGTGGCTCATTGCTATGTTTTAACAGTGAAACACAGTGGAGCTCTCAGCTCTATGGCTCAGAAGAATCACATATATCAGGCTTCACACACAGTACGTGTTCGTAGTAGCATTAGTTCATTTGTTGATTTTGGGGTATTTTCATGGGGGTTCGTTAACAATAGGAATCACTTAGAACATCACCAGTGTTATCCTTCAATGAGAGACTTTATAATGATCTAAAATAAAATGGAGACTAGAATTTCATAGAGCAGAAGAAATCAGGGTTAAGACTAGAATGAAGCGGGCTGAGAGATCGGGGGCCTGACTAATATATGGAGTGAAGAGATTAGCGGGGAAGCTTATAATGTCAAGGCCGAGTCAATGGGAGCCATTCAACAGACGACGGCATAATGGACTCCCACAATGCAACAGGAATTAGACACACACACACACACACACACACCCTAACAGCTGGCCACACACACCCCTCGAAGTGTGCGTTTCTGTGTGTGTGTGTGTGTGTGTGTGTGTGTGTGTGTGTGTGTGTGTGTGTGAGTGAGTGAGAGAGAGAGAGGGGGGGGCGAGAGAGGCCACCTTGTTAAGAAATGACTCTAGGGAGCAAGAGAGAGAGAGAGAGAGGAAGGGAGAGAGGGAGTGATGGGGTGGATGGATGGATGGCACGATTCAGCTCCTCTGATTACAGATCATAGCTACAGAACCTAACTGTAATTAATGGAGGTAATATATCGGCAATATATCAGCAATATTGAAACGTTTAATTTCATCTAGCGCGGCCGGCTGTAATTGGAAACAGTCAAAGTGTTGATAAAAAGGCGGCAGGAGTTCAGAGAGCTAATTGTACCAGAACCACGAGGTTAATAACCAACGTTTAGAACAGGTAATGAAATAATCTGGAGTATTATAAGTGTGAGTGGAGCTCACGCACACACACACACACACACACACACACGCACAAACCCCTTTAGATTTGTCACCAAGAGTGACCCATTTCACATTGTCATTTGATACGTTGTAATTACCGTATAAGGAAATATGAATTACAGTTGCTTCGAGGACACTCTGAATTTTTCTGTGTCACTTAAAGGTGCAGTCAGCAATTCTGGAGAATGCTTTTTGTCTAAATAATTTTCGTCCAAAATCAGTGAATTACCTCTCATGACGATCCACTACTGGTCTGTACTGTGTGTGAGCTGAAACAAATCAGGAGTTAATTCACAGCCCAGGCTTTGAAACTGGTATGTAAACAAAGGGGGGAAACCATAGCTAGCGACATGCCCATTTTACAGAACCTAGGCTGTGTATTAACACTGGATATTTTTACAGCACAAACGCAGTGCATACAGGGAATGGATAGTGAGGAGATACTCACTGATTTAAACTACAAGCGTTCTCCAGAACCGCTGACTACACCTTTACCTGTAAACACATATGACACACCACAATTTAAATTTAAACCCGATAACAAAAACTAGATAAATGTTGAAAAATAAATGAAAC
>CM047524.1:5677493-5679993 GCA_026122265.1 Ammodytes dubius
TGCACTAGCAGTGGTTATGCTTACAGTAATGCCATTAGTGTGTGTGTGTGTGTGTGTGTGTGTGTGTGTGTGTGTGTGTGTGGTGTGTACACATGTGTGGGAGTATGTCGGCAGACAGTCGTGTCAGAGGTCGTAAAGACCTTTCACTCAAAATAACAGTTCTGGGAAGAAGATAAGGGGGGTGTGTGTGTGTGTGTGTGTGTGTGTGTCTGCCTGTGCATGTGTCTGTACGTGTGTGTGTACGAGTTCAGCACTTACCTGTGTGTACCTGGTCGCCTGACTTTGTATTAATATTTATTTCAATATTTGTCATGTTCCTTTAGTGTATTGGAGCTTTTATTTGCAATTTACTCATTGAGATTGTGTATAAAACAGTAAAATACATGAAATAAGGATAAAGTAAATCTATGAAAACAAAAAAAATTATTTTACTTACTTACTATTATGTTGTTACTATTAGTTAAAATAAAGAAATAAAATCACATAAGAAAATGACTTATAGTGCTTGTCTCTTTTGAGTCAGTTCTTGGTCTTTATAATCAGACACAGCTGCCGAATACACACATTAAAAGTTACTGATGAACAACTAATAACTGTGTGATGTCTGGCTTTAAAATTCCCAAGTCCTTCAAACTAAATCATCTAAAACTCTTCAGACTGCAGAAAGAATTATACAACTTGTTGAGTGTGCGTGTGAGTGTGTGTGCGCGCGCTCGTGCATGCGTGCTTGTGTGTGTGTGTGTTTGTGTCATTTACCTGCCAGAAGGAGATGTGGCTGTCAAGGTTGGAGTATGTTGCCAGGTAACGGCCGTCAGGGGCGAACGACACTGCTGTGATCGGCCCCTTGTGACCGTGGATGTTCTAGAGAGAGAGAGAGAGAGAGAGAGAGAGAATTTGGGAAAGAGTGTATCATTTTAAAATGTGTATCAGACTCATTAAACCAAATGAACTTTTTCTTTTTTTTTGGCATTTTTATGCTTTATTGATAGTGTAGAGACAGAGTTGAAATGGGGCAGAGAGGGGAGTGACATGCAGAGAACGACCACGGGCTGGAATCGAACCCGGGTCCGCTGCTGGCTGAGGCCCATGGGGGGGGGGGACGCCCTACCAACTGAGCTAAGGGCGCCCCCTTAACCAAATGAACCTTTTGTAGGAGTTGAAAATCATCAGAAATCTAAATAAATGCTGCTCTACAAACCGCTATTTCTCAGTCTCAAAGACACAGCAAAAGAAAGAATCTCAAAGAAGAACAAGAAACACGAATATTACAAAAAAACTAAATTTAAAGGTCCCATATTATGTTAAATGCACTTTTTAAATGTGTTCCAACATATCCATGCGTCCACGGTGTGCCTAGAGACTGCCAAAATATCAAAAAAAATAACCATCTCTCCTTTTCTCACTCTCCCCTTTTCTGAAACCCCCACCCCTCCCCCCAAAAACACTCCAGTCAGAATTATCCCCTTTTCTGACCTCACAAACCGTAAAGCCAGAAGCTTCCACTGTGCAGCCCACACCCCTTTTTCTTATTGGTCCACGGCCCTGACAGACAGAGGGCGAGGCGTATCTGGCTTCGCTTCCGGACAGGGGGCGGGGGGAGCTCAAAGATTGTATATTTACGAGGGGACCTGCAACTCTTTTTTTTAAATAGGCCATTGTGAGATTAGCTGAACATCAGCATAGTATAATAAATTATCTGAAAGTTTTTTTCAGCAAACAATTAAAGAAAAACGTATTAGGGACCACTAAGACCATATAATATGGTGTATAATAGAACCGAAAAGTGTATAATATGGGAGCTTTAAGTATACAGTACACCCAATCAACTACTATAGTCCAGTAAGACTGCTACAACTAATACTAAACAAACACAAAGTAGGTATGTCATTGATGTTTAAAAGGGGGCTTTGTATGATAATGATAATGAAAATGAAATGAAAACAAATGATTTAAGATAAAGCTAAAAAATAAACGTAAAATGAGCTCCATCCTACAGAGCTACACTGTGTAATTATTCAGTTTGGAGTGTATAGAGTCTTGAGTTGTGTGTGTAAGTGTGTGCGTGGCAGAGAGTAATAAACTGAGAGAGGTGTGACTGGACAAGAGAATATAGACGGTTCGGGCACACAATGCAAACTAGACAGACAGAGAGACAGACAGACAGACAGGCAGGCAGGCAGGCAGGCAGGAAGGCAGGCAGACAGACAGACAGACAGACAGACAGACAGACAGACAGACAGACAGACAGACAGACAGACAGACAGACAGACAGACAGACTCATATCACAGGTTTGTGTCTCTTGTTTCACCACTCTTTCCGTGGCCTCTATAGTTTCACTGCAGTAAATTGGTGCCAACAGGCAGACAGGATGCACAGGCCATATTAGCATCATATTATACTGATGAGTACACTGGCTGAAATGAGAGGAAAATAGAATGAGCTCAGGGATGAATATATTCCAAGTGGCAATAAGGATATTGTAGGAATATCAGGGACGGT
>CM047524.1:5684993-5702908 GCA_026122265.1 Ammodytes dubius
AAAAGGAGCACTTCTTTTTGGTGTCAATTTAAGAATTGACTATTCAGATTAGACTAGGTCAATTCTTAGTCGGGGACAGCTGTAGTGCAGGGGTGATCCAATAGCAGCAGAACAGTGTCAACACCTAGGCCCTCTTGACTAACCCTAGTCACCTTGAAAAGGGCCTGTGTACCGCAATACATTGGTGCCTTTTTCTTAAGTGCATATTTCTTTTACTTTTTGCTATGCATTAGCCGTATCAATAAAGACTTACATTACATTTTTAACGAGAGTGCCTTGTTGGATGGTGTTTGGATGAATGAATGGATAGATGGACTTTCTGGAGTGGGGAAGAGATGGATGGAAGGATGGATGGATGGATGGATGGATGGATGGATGGATGGATGGATGGATGGATGGATGGATGGATGGATGGATGGATGGATGGATGGATGGATGGATGGATGGATGGATGGGTGGATGGATGGACAAAAGTGAGCAAGCAGGTGAAAGACTAACTCGGTTGTCTATCACAATCTATTCAGCAGCTTGAGCTCTTCCTTTCCTGTTCCGATCAAACAACACAGCTGCTGAGGTGACCGGTGTTTTTAACGTACCTGGCATTTCCCAGTGCGGACATCGTAGAGGGCCACTGAGCCCTGGCGAGCTCCCACGGCGATGCGGTGGCTGCGGTCACAGTAACCTACCATGTAGAACCTGAACAAGAGGATAAACAAACACACATCAACATTCACTGCGCCCTCATGTGGTATTTTAGCAAAGAAAGAAAGAAAGACAGAATTAGCAGTAAGTCTGTTAAGTAGTACTAGTTAGAAATGATTGCTTTAAGATAAGCCAATATTCTTATAATGTACATTCACATAAAAAAAAACCTATTGTTAATTCTTACATGAAAAGACACACACACACACACACACACACACACACACACACTGATTTTAAATGTGTGGCAGAGTTCCACTTTGCATGGGCTTGCAATGGAAATGAACACATCTGCTTTAAAAATAAGATTTGACTAGATTTAATTAAAAAAAAGCTTTGGCCAGTTGAACAGTGTTGTTAAGGCCATCAGGAGACATAAAAGACACATTGATATATTCCATCACTCACACAGGGGACACATGCAGATTGGGCTGGTCGGGCCACATGCCCTCAGGCCGCTCTCTGTACCTGTGACTTGACCTCTTACATCCCCCTGGAGTCAACTTTACATAAGTCCTCCCTAATTCAGCCACCCCACTGACCTTATAAGGAAGTGTGGGGGGCTTGTTAACATACACACACCCCTGCACCCACACACACACACGCACACACACAGTTACTCACTTGCAAATTGCAGGGAAACACTCCTGCAGTCCCTTCTTCTTGACCAGGGAGCCTTCAATACAGTACATGATGATATCCATCACCTGAACAAGAGGGAGTGGAGAGGTTAAGGAGGATTGTAGTTATGGAAAATAATTAGACATTTTTCAGAGACGTTACAAAGTTTTTATTTTTTTTATAAAAGCCATATATTCAAGTGGGTTGTTTTAACTGGGAGTTAGCCATCTTCAGAATTCATAACTGGGTTTCCTCCAGAAAAGTGAAGCATGGTGGGAATAGTGCTGCTCGATTTGGTGACATCGTGAGGTTGGGATTATAGTGGACAATATTGCAATTTGCACAAAATAAATAAATGGTATTATGAAACTTATGAGGGTTTTCAAGGAAGAGTAGCTTGCATTTGCTTTCAGTATTCTGAAAATGCTTTCACAGACCGCATGACACGCAATGCGGATACTGCCCCGTAAAAACTTTCGGAATTGCGCGACATGGGCGTCAACAAAAAATCAACAATGCTTGGCATGGTGTGTGTGTTCAGTTTAGGCATGGTGGGCTGCCATGGCTGGAATCCACTGGGGGAAACCCTGTGTAATGTACTATCTGATATGTCATACTGTTTACCTCCACCAGTAGATCCACCACGTCTCCAGGCATCTTCTCTACGAGGATGTCTATGACTCTCAGTATCTCAGGCTTGGCCCGGGCCAGAGTGCTGGTGTGAACGTTCTGCTGAGACTGGGAGTTAGCCTGGGCAGCGTTGAACCTATGAACCTGGAGAGACAACATACATAGACATGTGGTGACCACTAGATAGAGAGTCAATGACCTGACACACACTAGTTTACACTACTACATTAGAGACCGTTATTGAAGCTATTAAGTGTACCCCTGAACAATGTATTCTTTCTGAGACACATGTTTAACTTACAACCTGAAACTTTGCCAGTTGATTACTTACATGTATACAAATATAGTATGTATTGAAGTATTTTAATTTTTTATTTGAAAAAATATACAAATTCGGCAATAAACATGAGTCCAATGTTTTTACTGTACACATTTTGGATACAGCCTATTTCATGTTATGAATCAAAAATGACTATGTGCAGGTCTTAAAAATGCATTTTCTGCATGTTTTTAAGAACAATATGTATCATAAATCAGACAATTGAAATCATATGAGCAAATCCTTTTGTAAAAAAAACTTAGTGCGATTATTGAAAGTGTTATTGATTGTAAGTGATTTGGAAGAGTATTGAAAAAAAAAAGTTGAGATAATGGCCTTTAAAGATGGTTGTATAGGAGAAACATACACACAGACAAGGTTTAGTCAAAGAAACACCTAAATATACATGTTGAAACTTTGATTTATACTAGTATGAAAGAAGACATGTTATGGAGGCAAAACAGCCAACAATATTGAAATTGACCAGTGCAATTGATGACAATTTAAAATGTTGAATCTACTTTGAATTCAGGTAACAGCAAGACACACAATATCTAAAAAATATTTGGATGTTTATGAAGATGTATTGACCAGTCCAGCCTCACCTCTCTAGCGATGGTGGTGATGAAGGCTGGTGGGCGGGCTGTAGCGATCAGAGAGATAGCATGGCGCGCTGAACGAGCTGAGTCTGCAGGTGGGTTGAGGGGCAGACCCATTGTAACACTGTGGACAGAGGGAGAGAGAGAGAGAGAGGGAGATATATATATATATATATATATATATATATATATAATATATATATATATATATATATATATATATATATATATATATATATAGAGAGAGAGAGAGAGAGAGAGAGAGAGAGAGAGAGAGAGAGAGAGAGGAAGGTTCCATTAAAAATTAAGAAAAAAAAATATTTACCACAGAAAGATTCCCTAAGAAAACTTAGATCACAAGCTCACAAAACAGTGGTTTATATTTTAGGAAAGTTCAGTCATTTGCAAAAGCATAAGTAGGACAAAGCCAGTGTTTCAAGTCAGGTATACGCCTACAAACTAATCTAGGAAGACCACGGTAAAGTCCTAAACAAGTCATTATGTACCCTCCACAAAATGATATGTTATTTAAAAAAAAATATATATATATTTATTTGTATTACTTTCAAATGGACCTTAAAATGAAAATGTGTGCACCTACAGTATGATATATTTAAAGGCATCACCTTTTCATAACATGGCTCGTCTGCACTGCCAAATGTGTATGTGGGCTTCAGTCGAAATAAATGACTGTCACCTTAGTGCAACAGTGTGGCTCATTGCTATGTTTTAACAGTGGAGCTCTCAGCTCTATGGCTCAGAAGAATCACATATATTCACAACAGTACGTGTTCGTAGTAGCATTAGTTCATTTGTTGATTTTGGGGTATTTTCATGGGGGTTCGCTAACAATAGGAATCATTTAGAACATCACCAGTGTTATCCTTCAATGAGAGACTTTATAATGATCTAAAATAAAATGGAGACTAGAATTTCATAGAGCAGAAGAAATCAGGGTTAAGACTAGAATGAAGCGGGCTGAGAGATCGGGGGCCTGACTAATATATGGAGTGAAGAGATTAGCGGGGAAGCTTATAATGTCAAGGCCGAGTCAATGGGAGCCATTCAACAGACGACGGCATAATGGACTCCCACAATGCAACGGGAATTAGACACACACACACACACCCTAACAGCTGGCCACACACACCCCTCGGAGTGTGCGTTTCTGAGTGTGTGTGTGGTGTGGTGTGTGTGTGTGTGTGTGAGAGAGGGGGGGGGGGGGGGCGAGAGAGGCCACCTTGTTAAGAAATGACTCTAGGGAGCAAGAGAGAGAGAGAGAGAGGAAGGGAGAGAGGGAGTGATGGGGTGGATGGATGGATGGCACGATTCAGCTCCTCTGATTACAGATCACAGCTACAGAACCTAACTGTAATTAATGGAGGTAATATATCGCCAATATATCAGCAATATTGAAACGTTTAATTTCATCTAGCGCGGCCGGCTGTAATTGGAAACAGTCAAAGTGTTGATAAAAAGGCGGCAGGAGTTCAGAGAGCTAATTGTACCAGAACCACGAGGTTAATAACCAACGTTTAGAACAGGTAATGAAATAATCTGGAGTATTATAAGTGTGAGAGGAGCTCACGCACGCACACACACACACACGCACGCTTACACACGCACACACACACACACACACACACACAAACCCCTTTAGATTTGTCACCAAGAGTGACCCATTTCACACTGTCATTTGATACGTTGTAATTACCGTATAAGGAAATATGGATTACAGTTGCTTCGAGTACACTCTGGGTTTTTTCTGTGTCACTTAAAGGTGCAGTCAGCAATTCTGGAGAATGCTTTTTGTCTAAATAATTTTCGTCCAAAATCAGTGAATTACCTCTCATGACGATCCACTACCTGTCTGTACTGTGTGTGAGCTCTAACGAATCAGGTGTTAATTCACAGCCCAGGCTTTGAAACTGGTATGTAAACAAAGGGGGGAAACCATAGCTAGCGACATGCCCATTTTACAGAACCTAGGCTGTGTATTAACACTGGATATTTTTACAGCACAAACACAGTGCATACAGGGAATGGATAGTGAGGTGATACTCACTGATTTAAACTACAAGCGTTCTCCAGAACCGCTGACTACACCTTTACCTGTAAACACATATGACACACCACAATTTAAATTTAAACCCGATAACAAAAACTAGATAAATGTCGAAAAATAAATGAAACTGTATCGAACTGTAGTCCTTAAAGTTAAAGGAAGTGAACTGGATTATGTGTTCATCTTTAAAAATACTCAACTTGGATGAATTCACACAGTATGCAGAGCTGACAGTCAACACACACACACACTCACATACACGTACACACACACATACACACACATATACATACAAACATGCTGGGTTCAGCCTGTGTGTGAACCTGGCAACATGACTGCATTCACCGCCAGTATCACGCTGACATTACCCAGTCAATACTCTCTCACACACACACACACACAGTGAGTGAGGATTGGAAGTATTGATTTTTGTGAGGGAGGGAGGGAGGAGTGAATAACCACAGTCACATGATGAGAGTTACTGCTGCAAGAGAACCAGGCCTGTGTATGTGTGACTGACTGACTGACTGTTTACAGGCTGGTTTGGCTCCTGGCGTTGCAGATAGGGGAACTCAACTGTTCACTAACCGACTGCTTACAGACTGCTGGGCTCCTTTGAATCCATTTCACACTGCAGATATACATATAGGATGTGTTCCAATCCCCACACGTTCTGCTATTTAGTATGAAAAATAGATGTCACAAGTCTTGCAGTCTGATTACGTATGCTTAAAAATACCCGGATGTCTACTATATCCCTCCGAGATGTATACTGTTGAAATCAGCATGCTTTTTGGGCTGTAACACCCATTAGGATTTTTGCACATAAAACATATGAGAGAGTTTATAAAATACTGTAGAATATATTGGCTTTTGACTAATTGATGATCGTCATTTTAATGCAAATATACCAAAAATGTCATGGCTTTAAATACTTCTACTGAGGTGAGGTAAATGCAGTGCCTGCACTTGTACCAGAATAGTAGTTTTCTAATAGAAAACATTTTCTAAAAAAAATTCTAGGTATCTCTACTCTTATTCAAGTAGGATTTTCGGGTTCACTTTACCAATGTAAACACACACACACACACACACACACACACACACGGGCTGTGTCTTGATTCAGGGGTTGCACCCTAGGTAGGCTGCATTTGAAGACCGATTGCGTCATAGCGGCGCGCAAAGGCTGTCCCGTTTGCAAGGCTCTTTGCAAGGCTCCTCATATGCAGCCGAGAAATGCAGCCTTCATTTCACGGTTTTGAAGGCTGCATCAGATGGATCCTTCGTGGCCCAACATATCCCAAGATTCATTGCGGTTTTTTCAGAGATGGCATAAAATAAAATAAAAAATAACAAAACAGCAACGTGTTGCTCCATCTTCTTAACTTTTATCTCCCTTTCTTTTTTTCTTGTACTTTTTTTTCTTTTCGTCTGGTAGGCAACTTCTTTTTCTTTTTTCCTCCGTTGACAGGGCTGTCTCCGTTGGCAGCAATCAGGGTTGCTAGGCAGCACAGGAGCGGCGAGTCGTCACGCAAGGTAACGGCTTGTTGCGTGAACCGGAAATGCTCGTATACGGAGACCTGCGGAGACCGTCTCATTTAACAAGGCTCGTTGGCCTTAAAACCGGCCTTAAAATCGGCCTTCATAGGCTATAGCCTTCATAGACCGCGAGACTGCGTCCTACGTAGGGTGCAACCCTGAATCAAGACACAGCCACACACACCACACACACACACACACACACACACACACACACACACACACACACACACACACACACACACACACACACACACACGATTATGGAAACAGAGTGACCTGTACTTTTCTGATCACGGTTTTCTGTGTTGAAACATCCTGTTGTGTTCATGAGTCCACATCCATGGTGACAACAACAAGTACTTATCTCAGCACGGAACAAACAAACACACACACAGATAATCAGAACATTGATTTGAAGCTCTGCATGACAAATACAATTTTTCAAAAACAGACAGAAAAACACAATGTAAAGAGGTGCATTTATCCCTGCATGTCAAATTCATAGTATCCTCTGTCATTCGCACACACACACACACACACACACACACACACACACACACACACACACACACACACACACACACACACACACACACACACACACACAATAAAACATGCATTTATCTCTACAGTGGCCGCTACAAACACATCCCACTCGGACTAGAATCCAGAATTGAAATATCGACAGGCCTATGAGAGGTCCTTGAAATTCCGACCCGAATATTATCACAGATTTACTGATGGAATTTAGAAGTTTGGAAAGTTTCAGAGGCCTGTTTCCATTATGTCCCAGGTTACTGTGTCATAGATAATATAGACAAACATGTATTCATCTAGAATAGGGAGAAGTTAAGAGAAGTTTCTAGAGAGCTGACTAGTCATGATGCCAACACAGAAGAGTGATTTGATTTGAGCGATTTAACCAATGATAGATTATGAAATGTATTGTGCTGTTGATGCCTTAATCAATAACCATTGTTAGCTATGGGAAATGCACACGTCATCACAGTTAACTTTTGTGTAACACACTGTATGCTAAGTGTTATATTCCGACCCCTATCCTCCCAGTTGACATCAAGGCTGCTGTTACAACCCTTAGGGGCCCCCGAAGTGTTCCAAGTTCACTGTGTATTAATACGTTTGACATTACCTAATCATGAGGGGGTTAGAAGAACAACCCTGTGTCAAAGCCTAGTTTTAATACAAAACACCATACGTGTGTACAATTTGAACAGGCTATGTACCGTACATAAAATGATCTAAAAATATCTTATATGAACATTGGGAATAGCATAATGGACTGTGTGCATTCACTAACATAAACAGACTGTATCACTTGTGGCAATAGTAGGATTTAGTTTTATATCATTACTAGTTATACAGTATATAGTTTAATTATTTATACGGCAAAGGGGGAAAAAGTTGTCAGCTCAAACATTAAAATAATCTCATTAAGAAATTATAATTGTGTCACAAGGGATCCAATTGTTTTGAGCGATACACACGTAACATCTCGATCTCTCTGCATGTTGTGCAAGACATACAGTAGGTCCCCTGAAAACCCTTTATACCAGACGTAACGCGTGCACACACACACACACAGCAAAGTGGCAGCAGACATATCTATACTCATTTAACCAGACTGTCCCAGCTCCAGTTTCAGCCCTAATAAGATCAACTCATGCAGGCCAGTTACAATTCAGCCGGGAGAAAAACACACACACACACACACACACACACACACACACACACACACACACACACACACACACACACACACACACACACACACACACACACACACACACACACACACACACACACACACACACACACACACACACACACGCACGCACGCACAGTCCTTTGTACCATAGATAAGAAGATGCCACTGAATCACCTTGTCTGTATGAACTCTGACCCTTCACTCATACACAATGCTGCATTTACTTAAAGCACAACCTCAGAGTGACTATAGGAAGGCAGCACCTTTGACCTCTTCTGGTGCACTCTGCTGCCGTCAACATCTGTCATCAAAAACAACTATGACCAACCCAGAAAGTCCTACTACATCACTCACTGTTACAGTAAAAGTGTGTGCTAATACAGTCAAGAGTATCCCAAAAAATTAAATGATAGGATGAACACATCAGAGGATTGGCAGAATGGCCAGGGATAAAAAAAGAAATTATGTCAATATATGTACAAACATAACATACTGTATCTCATATGCTCTATTTCAAGTACTTCCATTGTGTACCTATTGTAGATAAACATCTTCAAATGTAAGAGTAGGACTAGACTTCATGGTGTCACCAGCCAAAAAGGTTGGTATTCTAGTGGTCTGGGCTACCAATGGGCTTGTGCCGGAAGTAACATGGATTCTTTCCCCCAGCTTTGAAAATTGTATTTCAGCTGAGGGAACTGGCCCTTACAATCTAAAAGGGTACACCCTCTGAAGGCTCTGCACTGGCATCAACATGATAGATCAACATGGCATCAAATTTGAGTAAAATAGTTAAAAAAAAAGAAAAACTGATAGCACATGAACACACATGTAGACAGACAGAGGACTCCCATGTCAGAGCAACGCAGACATCGTTACATCATCATAATGTCCTGCAATCGGATTACGACCTGACTTCCATAACTCAGTGTGTCAGCTCTATAATGGCTGAGTGTCTGTGTGTGTGTGTGTGCGTGTGTGTGTGTGTGTGTACATACATTATATTTGTATCTATAAGCAGGCTGTACTGTTGTCCGTACTATGGAATCTAGACTGAAGGAGTGGAACAGAAAAACGCTAAAAAATGAATGGAGCGTTCATTGTCTGAGACACAGGAGTGCTATGTGTGATCAGTGTGTTTCTATTTTTCTGTATGACTTTAATCTTAAAGTAAGTCGGTTTTAATGTGCAAGTCCAGGTCCAGTCTTTAAGGGTTCTGCATGCTGACCTATTTAAGGACAGGCCATCTGAACATTTACCTTTCAAAGACAAGTGTCACAGTTTCCGAGTAAAGAAAGTCTCAAGTCAATTAGGACAAGTCCAGGAGAATTACATATAGGGCCGGTTTCACAGACATGGATTAAGCCTAGTCCTGGACTAAATGGAATTTTGAATGGAGATTGTCCATTGAAAGTACAATTTAGTCCAGAACTAGGCTTAATCCATGTCTGTGAAACCGGCCCATTATTTTCAAAGCCAGTCTTAAATCCATCTAGATTGTTTCAGTGGCATGTGATGACTATTTCAACATATAGCTGACACTACAGGATCTAACCCTTTTCCATTTAGTTTCCATGAGTCAAAATGTGAGAGAAATGTGACACAACTTTGCGAGTGTTTTTTTGCGATCGTCGGGCAATGCTCGGCGAATTTTGTTCCAAATGACGGAGGAGCTCGGTGCAACATTCTCAAACGTGCCGTAAGTACCAATTCAATGTGATTGAATTTGTTGCCAATTTCACATTTTCCTCGCGATTTTGTGTCTCCAACAATGTCTTAGTCCAGTGAGATAGGGCCTTTACTCCCACCTGCGAAATTCCGATTTCTAACATACATTCACTTTGTTCCTCTTACTTTTTATATATAAATATAAATGAATTAAATAAAGTTTGTAATTTCTCCATAACAGCAACAGCTCCTTCTGAGAGAGAGTGTGTGGTGTGTGTGTGTGTGTGTGTGTGTGTGTGTGTGTGTGTGTGTGTGTGTGTGTGTGTGTGTGTGTGTGTGTGTGTGTGTGTGTGTGTGTGTGTGTGCGCGTGCTAGCGTGTGTGTGTGTGTGTGCTAGCGTGTGTGCACTGCAGTGGACTGACTTGGCCAGCTGCTTCTCGGCGTCAGCGCAGAGCTCCAGCAGTCCCATGAGCACGGCCGACACGTCCATATATGGCTCCCACACCGTGAAGCCTCGGCCAATCAGATCGATGGCTGTGCGGCGGATGGTGCTGTGTGGAGGCAGCTTGGGGCTGGGGGGCTGCAGCAGCAAGAAAGTCAGAGCCTTACCTGTGAAAAATAATGGACAAAAACTTCACTTAACTTGTTTAATCAAGAGATTAAAAGATTCAGAATGGTTTATTTGTCATATGCATTTTAACAATTACAGCAGCAGCTATTGGCAATGACATTCTCAAGTCCCAGGCTCCTCTCAACAATGCAATATAGAGTGAAGAGAGCAACACCTGAGACACAAATAAACACAAAAGTAGTGCAAGGACACAGTGCAGATGAAAATTGTTGAGCTAAGGTGCACCATATAAGTAGAAAGTATAATGCAAAATACAGTTAAATTAAATGTAGACCAAATAGAATACTGTACATGGAAATAATAACTGTAGTGAAATAGGATACTGTACATTCAAAAGAATAATGTTAAATATAGTTTTAAATAAATATGCGATATGGTATCATATGGTAAAGTACACACCCAAATTCAAACAATGGGCTAATTTACATTCCCTACACTCTGAAGCAATGTAAACAGATAATGGTTTAAAGACTGATGGACATATCAGCTCTATATGACTTCAGTGTCACTGCAGAGGGTCAAAGAGCCCCGCCCCTTCATAGTGACATTGGGGGCATTTGAAAAAAAGAAGGAATGTCTAAACAGGTATCCTATCTTTTAATAAGGAAAAAATAATAAATCTTGATGTTCCAAATCAGGTTTGGGTAGAAATGATTCAACTTCTGTGCCCCTCACACACACACACACACACACACACACACACACAAAAGATGATAAAGACAGCGAGCTGGATGGGGGTCACTTCATAGCTGACCTGACATTTGAGCCAGTCTCTGTGGGGACACACTGACCATTAAGACTCCAGAAAAGATCCCCCATCCCTCAATAACAACCCCTCCCCCAAAGACATATACACACATCGACACACACACACACACACACACACACATCGCACACACACACACACACACACACACACACACACACACACACACGCACGCACGCACACACACACACACACACACGCACACACACGCATGCACGCACGCACGCACACACACTTTAGCAGAATCTTCACAAAGTGCTTCTAAAAAAAGATAAAGTCGGAGGGAAATCGAAACGGAAAGAAGCAGATTAAACATCTGGTTTCTGGTTTTCGTTTGGAAATGGGAACAGAAAACTCAATTTCTCATTTACTTACCTATTGAATTCAGTTATCATACGTGTATCGTTTGGCTCTAGCATAAAGAGACTCTACATCTGCAACAAGGAGGCTCCTTCCCTCTGTGAGCCCATTCAAAGATCAATACGGGTCATTGAATTGTCGCTTGAAATGTAAATGCCAAACAGTCATAACAAGAAGAAACATATGATATAAAACAAGATAATTTACTTGGAAGTATGACTAATTCTGTGGTGGTTTCTAAAGGTCCTCCAGTCTCCACACACACACACACACACACACACACACACACACACACACACACACACACACAACACACACACACACACACACACACACACACACACACACACACACACACACACACACACACACACACACACACACACACACACACCGCACACACACACACCTAATCTCATCAACTGGATCTCCTGGCATTTCATCATCAGCCTGCCTTAAATGGCAAACCCCCTTTCTTTATTGGTTTAAATCTACACACACACGGCCTATAGATGAGCCTATGATATATATATAGCTGGAGGCTAAGTGGATTAGCATAGCCGTCACAATACATTCCGGTAACGACAGATAGAGCCCTATAACTGCTTTAGCAATTGCGCTACATTGTTATAGTGTAAGAGATGGACATCGCTGCTAACTGAACGATATGTTAGCGTGACTGGTGTAAGGCATGCTTTGTTTTATCTTATACATACAGAAGTCTGTCGGTGGACGTCACTTCACGGGTCAGAATCGCTCAAATAGCAGTGATTGACACTAAAGACCGACCGGATTCTGCAGATGGCATCTTGTATTTAAGATACTAATCGGACCAAGACTGGGACATGCTAAAATTTCCCAACTAAATAGCGAAGGTGGATTGAAGAGGAAGGTCAAGCATGAGAAGGGTTGTGCTATCGTGAGAGGCTGTTCAACTTTGACCTTCAACGTGACGTGAGCAAACACCATAGCCAAATCAATCCTGTTTTGTTACATACTCAATATACATACTAACAATGGATTGTAAATTACAGCATCATAGGGCATCAAGAACTTTGACCTACATGCTAATGATTATTACCAAATCATTAAGACACAACAGACTCTATGAAACATTTCTCCAGGCTTTTTCAAACATTTTTTTCTACACCAGTAGGATCTGTTCTTTCAGACTTTGAGCAGGTTGACCACAAGACTGATTGAATTCCTGTTGCTTTCAAAGAAATAAGGAGGTCCTTAATTAAACATACATGTTGTTTTGTACGCTGTGCAGGTTCTATCATGTTTTCACTTGCATTTTCTTTCAATTGCCACAACAGACATAGAGAACGGTAAGTAGCACACTTTTTACTCTAGTGAATTCTATCACAAAACATATGAATAGCATTTCCACATTAATTGAAGCTTAAGGTTGTTTGAAATGTTTCTCTTTTTTTCAATATGTAATAAGAAGTAATTTATCAAAGACACTCTGACATGTTGTAACCCCTGTGGTGGTTCTTCATTCACTATTATGTTCTGCTTTTGTCACAACTGACTAATGGAAAAACACTTAAAAAAGAAGCAAGAGCAGAATACCAATTTGAAAGAATTCAGAAGTTGACAACGTGGGCTCTGATGACTTGACCATTGGCTGGTTTTTGTGTCATTGACATGATAAAAATTAAAATGACACCAGCCTTGATCCTCTGAAAAATAGAACTAAAAAAGGCTATATGATGTAACATTCTTGTACTGTGAGTTGTAATATGCTAAAAGCCTTTTTAAAACCCTTCAGTTCTCCCCTATAGGAACAACTTAACGTCGCTTCAAATGAACTGATAATCAATAATCAACTTGCTAGGTGACCGTGTGGGAGCATGGAGGAGGGGAGGGGGGGAGGAGTATGATTTAGAGATCATTGGTCAAAAGGTCAGCAGTCAAATTCAAACCCCTGACATTGTTAATACGTGGGTACGTGCTCTTCACAGTGAACCAGCAGAACCCCCCAACCCAAACCCATATACACACACACACACACACACCACACACCACACACACACACACACACCCACACACACAACACACACACCACACACACACACACACACACACACACACACACACACACACACACACACACACACACACACCCCACACACACACACAACCCACACACACACAGGGCCTCAGAGGTCATGATGTCAAAGTTCAACGCAGTGACAGTGCATGTGGGTGGGCAGGTGTGTGTGTTTGTAGACGTGTGAGTGTGTGTCTCTATAATGAACCTGATGGTGTTTTTATCTGTCACACTAAAAAAAGCCTCTATTTTTTTTCTGGACAATTAAACACGCCCGTTAACAATCATTGGCTGGAATGAGATCAAAATGAACAGCCCCTCCCCCCTTTTGGTCAGCGAGCAGGAAGTGAGAGAGGGTACGGACTCGGGGGTCCATTTCTCACGGCGGACATCTTTGTTTAAAGGCAGGCCCGGACCCAAATGAACCAATAGCTATCGACAAAGCATCAGCCAGGCCATAATGAGCTGTTAGTTAGCGCAGTAAACATGTCACATTAACACACACAGAGAGAGGGTGATTAGAGCAGCAGTAGGAGGAGAGAGAGCGAGGGAAAGGAAGTAGGGAGGAATGGAGGTAGAGAGTGTGAAATAGTGACAGATTGGTGACGTCTAAAGTTTACCAGGCCGAGGCGACCATTAACGGGTTTTCTCTACTTTCTTTCCTCCATCGGCCCTGCCCCCTTTCTCTCTCTCTCTCTCTCTCTCTCTCTCTCTCTCTCTCTTCTCTGTATTTCTCTCTCTCTCTCTCCTTCTGTTTGAGCTTAAATGGGAGGTGAAGGTAAATCAATGTTGGGGACTTGGTAGGAGGATGAGAGCCGGATCAGACCGGCTGCAGGGAGAGGAGAGAAAAGGGGGGAAAAACACTAAACAATTGAAGAAGAGAATGAACGAGAGCCAGTTTCTCCATTACTAGTCTATATGTTAAAACATTAACTAAAAACAATATGAGTTATATCTGTCAACAACCATTAGATAGGCTACATAAAGAATACCAGTGGGAAGAAGCTAGCAATATGGCTAATTTGGCTGGCTAATGTGTCATGGCCATAGATACTAGATAGTATATAAAAGGTCATGGCTGAGAATCTTCCTAGCTAACTAGCATCTTTTGTCGTTTGACGTTACATAGCTTTCAGCACCCCAATAATTTGGTTTTCACTGTGCCAATTTCTAGTCTGAGCAGGCACTTTATACTTGCACTCTGCTAGCCAGTTTTAAGTCCAATAAGTATGGAATACTTTGGAATGAAAAAAAGTCTTCATATTGCTGATTAAAAATGGAAACATTAGCTGGGTTTGCTGCACACTAGAGACTGTCCTAGCTCCCGGCACCTGCACCTTGTCCTTCGTCAATTCTTCTACAGTACAAAATGAAAAAACTCAACTTCCCATCAGCTCTCATGAATGTTTTAGCCTGCCAGCCCTCACACAGTGAATGGGGCCCGTCTCTGAAGGGAAGGACCCTGGAGTATTTTTTTCGAGATTTACTGCGAGCGTTATTGTTCGGCGTCGGTCGGTACACACTGATCTATAGTTTGACTCTTTTATACTGTCCGACAACATCCTCCTCTCCCTCCGTCATCATCCGTCCCTCCGTCCTTCCTTCCTTCTCTTTCCTTCCTTCCATCCTTAAGCTCAATCTCCCCCCTCTCTCCGCCATATGAAAACATCAATCTATTCTACGCTATATAGACTCCTGGTGCCCTCCCCTCTCTATGTACGGACAGGTCTCATTCATCACACACACAGCGCCCGCACGCCAACAACAGCAATCCATCTTTCAATTTCATAAGAGAGAGAGAGAGGGGGGGGTGTTGGAGAGAGGGTGGAAGAAGGGAGAAAAACAACAAACGAGTGAAAGGAAGACAAGGGTGAAAAAAAGAGTAAAAGGCAGTTATGAAAGGAGCACACACAACACGTGAGAAAGGAACAGAGAGAAAAAAACATAAATAATGTCCTTCAAGACATTCTTTTTATAGTCCTCTGTAATTGTCTGCTTGAGCTTTTTATTAAGTAATAGCAGGTTTTAAAGGGTACGGTCACACTCACACTGTGTCCTCAGCTAAAGGAGCTAAACACGAGGTTGAGGTGGTGGATAGGTCAGTAAAGTTAAGTATGTGATTTTGACGTCACCTACAAGAAAGCAATGCTGGTTTCTGACCATGAGCAGAGTGGTAAACTGACCTTAAAAAGGGAAATGATGGTATTAAGTAGGGCAGGGTATTGTCAATAACCTCAAAATTCAATTCAATTATGATTCTTTAGGTCACAAATTCAATATGATTTTGATCCAATTGCTTCAAAATCGATTAAATAACATGTGTAGATGACATTTTTCAGACGGAACTGTATTTTTTCTCCTATTTTATTCTACACCGATGCTAATATAGACAGATTATTAGACAGTATCGGTCGGCTTCATGTTGTAGGAGGGAAAAAAACGTTTTTTTTTTTCTTTTTTCTGAATAGACATTGAATTGAGAAAAAAAATGTTGCAATGCATTGATGAATCAGTATTTTACCCTGCTGCATTTCCTATACATATAGCTAGGACAACTTCAAGGCTGTTGAACATCCTGTATGATAACACCAGACAGGGTCGCATCACATCTAATTCATTCATTATTTATTTCTCTCAATGTACGACTGACAGCTGTAATAACATTTCCTCGTTTTTTTTTTCAGATCCCCTTATGCTGACACCCCTGCTGAATTCTGCTAATTCTGACTGCAGGGCTTCAACCTTCATTCACATTTACTCATAAACATGCAGCATTCATCGAGTTGAAGCCAGCAGCTTCCGACAGGTTTGTGCAGTTCGGAGAGTCGGCTTAATAAGGCTTGGAGCCTATGGTGAATAGCAAGGAGGCTTAAGATAAGAAAAGCAATGGCCAAAATCCCCATTGTTGTTCTTTTGTTAAAAGCAATAATGTCCAGTGTTGAATCCTAAGTCTTGTTAACCAATTCTTGGATTTCATCTGGTTCAATTCATACCTTGTTTTATTCAGTTGGGGGATCATACGGTATCATGATAGCCAGCCCGAGGGGTCATGAAAAGGGGTGGAACTGTGGTGCTCGAAGGGATCAATTAAACCTTCAGCTGTTTTCATCTAATGGACATGTGCCTGGGGTTTGGTGTGGAGGTTTGTGTTGCGTCCACACAGGTGAACTTGACCACTGGGTCCAGGGCCAAACTAAAGCAGCATCACGCTCCACAGCCTATCAGGGAGAGACCAGAGTTCTGTCGCCAGGCGGATTCCCCCCGAGGGGCAGCCAATCGGAGGGCTGGAGCAGTGGGACGGAAGAGTGGCTCTGCTTAGTGCAGGTTTGATGCCCACACCAAGGTCCTCACGCTGCAGGCCCCAGCGTGGCACACAGGCTGTCAGTGCCAAGCTCCTTGTAGGTGTCAAGCTTGGTGGGGGAAAATCAATCCTATCCCTCTCCTCTCCTCACCTCTAATCCAACACTGAACTTTCTACTTTGGCAGTTGTGTAGTTCTGAGTTTGGGAAAAAACCGAGAACCAAGAAAAATGGAACCGCTGAACATTTTATCACACCCTGAAAGTGGGAGGTTGTCGATTGAGATTGTTGAGCCAATGTGACGTCACATTGCTAAAAGTACCACAACCCCACACACACACATACACACACACACCTTTACTAAATAGCACCTGCTCAGACATCAACAGAAAATATTACAATGTAATAATGATATCTAGCAGTAACCTACATTTTACACAGCGGTAAACTACATTCTAAAACTGCACCTGTCTACAAACAGGTTAGCATCTTTGTGAGGCTGCTGTAGCTAAATCCTAACATTAGGATGCTAACATGCTCACAATGAGAATGTTC
The DNA here is from genome assembly GCA_026122265.1 of Ammodytes dubius. Lineage (NCBI taxonomy): Eukaryota > Metazoa > Chordata > Actinopteri > Uranoscopiformes > Ammodytidae > Ammodytes > Ammodytes dubius. Next base: position 5,702,536 of record CM047524.1, read on the forward strand.
ACATGCTAATGATGAAGAAGGTAATGTTCGGAATCATTCTATTGTCATTGTACAGTGTGAATGAAAGTGTAGCAGCATCCAAGTATACACACAAACACAAAAATATAAAAATAGTAAAAAAAAAAGTGCAGGGCACTAGTGAATGTGTTTTACATCTTGGTTTGGCATGTTAGCATGCCAACGGTTAATAAAAACTTGATTTACAGTTAAGCCTGATGGGATATGCCATTATTTTTCGAAGCTATTTGGCCACAAACCAAAAGACGGTACAATGCTGGTCATAAGGGTTCCCAAATGTCATTAGGATTCATTTACTGAGGACCTAAAAATGTCAGTTCTGAATTTCCTGACCATCCATCCAACAATTTGTCCA
>CM047524.1:5703008-5849963 GCA_026122265.1 Ammodytes dubius
ACCTATGAGGTTGGTTGAGGGGTGAGTAAGCAAGCTGGGTGTGATGAATAGAGAAAAAGAGAGAGAGAGAGAGTTGGTCACTGCTGTGTCTACTTCCTGTTAATATTTAAGGACTGTTCTCTTCCAGTGTGTTGGATATTTGAACGTCATTTGATCCTGGAGGAAAAGACGCTGTTAAAAATGTTCTGAAGCGTATAGATGTTGAGGCACACACACACACACACACACACACACACACACACAACAATCTGATCTCAGAACAGCTCAATGTAAATACGCCAGAGAAAAGGAGCCTTCAAGATGGATTAAAATCCAAGATGTATTCCAGCCAGGTGTTGAAAAGGTGTAAATGCATCCTGTCTTTCCAATGATTTTTAACACACAAGACGATGTGGAGGTCACACTTGAGCTATAGTAGCATGTCTCTGATACTTGATCAGTTCACCTACTGAATGATATGTGCGGGTGAGAGAGAGAGAGAGAGAGAGAGAGAGAGAGAGAGAGAGAGAGAGAGAGAGAGAGAGAGAGAGAGAGCATTGATTTGTATTGCGTGAGGGAGTGGGAAGATGATCGCTCGTAGTTCATGAACACAATTCGCCCCACGAATGTGTGTGTTAATTTATTGATTGTTGCTAGCAGTCACTGCTAGTTGGGAGTTGAAACTAACAGAAACTTAACATGCTAAAAATTAAATGCACTAGACTTTTTTGGGCACACACGTATACACACACACACCTTAAAAAAATCTTTCTTTTCAATATTCCGTCCACTTCCGTGCTCGTTTCAGAGCCCATTTTTCAGAGTGTATATATGGGGGCCCCCTCCCCCCTATATTTCCATACTATATCCTGGTTGCTTTTTTTTATAATGAGATTGCTAAAGGCCAGCTGTCATTTGGAAGAAGGCCCGGCGGCCGGCCTCTGATAAATGGATTATAGATGGCATCCATCCACCCCGGGCCAGACTGGGCCAGTAGATAACAGAATTAGAGATAGACTCCCCAACTACAATCACTAAAAAAGTTGAGATTTGCAGAGAGGGGGAGAGAGAGATGGGGAGGGGAGAAAGAGAGATAGAGGGGGAGAGGGAGAGAGAGAGTGAGGGAGAGAGAGAGAGAGGGAGAAAGAGAGAGAGAGAGAGTGGAGGAGAGAGTGAGGGGAGAGAGAGGAAAGAGGTATCTGCAGATATGGTATTTCAGGAAGTCCCTTCTTAACTGTTAGCAAGGTTGTATGGCAGGAAAGTATTCATTTTTTTTGTTATACTTTGGCCATGTGTCACTTTTATATTCAAATCACATTCAAAAATCATAGCCATATATCTACATGGAATAACTTATTATTGTACATAGAGTATATATCTTTTTTATAATATGTTTTGCAGTACATTTTGACATGTCACTAGTTTTTTATTTCTATTTTATACTATTCAACCTGACATATGTTTACTGTATGTTTATTGTTATGCAACATCAGACCACAGCACATGCCTTGTATGTGTGTGAGGGTAAACGGCAAAAAAAAAACTTGTTCCGATTGTGATAACTGGTTAAGTTACTGATTCCTTTTAGCAGAGTGAAGAGGTGATGTCATCCTGTTAACAGTGCCTGATTGGTCCGGCATCTATCTGTCAAGATCAATCAATTCTCTGAAGATGTTCCTGCACTGAGCTTATGAGATTTGGTCTGTGCTGATTAACTGCTACACCACCCACCCATAGTTTGATTCCTCCTACCTCATTCAAAATCTTTAGTTAGAAAATAATTGTATTTAAAACAAATGCTAATGCTTTCAGCAAGATGTTTTTGACGCCCTGAATTTTGTCTATCAGGCAACCTTCAGCTTGGTGGAGGGTTTGGGATATGTCTGCATAAGTTCTATAGTGAGTAGGGGCTGAAAAACTACTGTTAACTATGTTTTTTGGGGGAAAGAAAATAGCATATATAGTTTGATTTAGGATGACTGTGGAAGTGTAATTATCTGACATATATACTGTATTTAGTTTGAGAGTTTTATTTTAAATGATTGTTAATTAACCCAAACCTGACACAGACTTTTTAAAGGGAAATACTTCCAGCCGAGTCTTACTACAATGTCATTTGTGTAGCGTACAACTGATTAAGTCAAAACCATCAGGCCAAGGTAGGAATTTTTCCCCCTTTACTTTTTACCCAATAAAAAATATCAAATATGACATGACCTGAGAGCTGATACAGGCTAAAAGATACCAGAAAGCTTGTTGTTGTTAGAGTAGTTTTCTAATCTAACCTGATGGATTTAAAATATTCCATTGCTGAAGCATGTTTGGACCGTTTTAAGAAATTCAATCTCATAACTTGTTTTTAGTTCTGGGAGATCCCAAAGTAAAAAAATAAATAAAATAAATAAAAAGGTAGACGTAGTGAGTGACCACTTTTAATTCGACACAGTGGTCCAGCCAGAAGATAAAAAAAACTAACTGAGGACAAGTCTTGCAGAAGTCATGTGTGAGGGTTTGTTTGTGGACAGTACATCAGCTACAGTAGCACCACTTCCTGTCTGTGTGTACCTGCTCTCCACTCAGGCCTGTGTGTGTGTGTGTGTGTGTGTGTGTGTGTGTGTGTGTGTGTGTGTGTGTGTGTGTGTGTGTGTGTGTGTGTGTGTGTGTGTGTGTGTGTGTGTGTGTGGACGGACTGATTGATTTTTGAAGTCCATCGATCTATCTTTTGCTTGGCGGCCGTCAGATCTATCATAATGACATTGGATCTAAATCCTATTTGTTGGGCCGACCCGCGCCCAAACATAACCCAATAAACTAAAGACGCACTCCCCCCCTCGCCGCTGGCCTCTGCCTCTGCTAAATCTTCATAAAAAAAAACATGGATGGATTGGGATAAAAAGGCTTTCTGGCTGAAATGACATTATCCATAAAGGAAGGAATCTATTAAAAAAAGGGGCCGGATTGTGTAATGCAACAACCTGTGGAGTCCATCAATCAATGGGAAAATATGTCTCTTGAAAGAAAAAAAAAAATTGAAATAAAAACGGCAAGAACTCCTTCACCTTTCAGAAATATATACACACACTCATGTATGCATTGTACTATACATATTATATTAATGTACAACATGTATTTTCCCATGAAGTCAACTTATATTACAAACCTTTGCTATAAAATATTGTCATTCATTATCCGTTTACACAGCTTCCATTTATTATGACAATGATATGAAATATGGTACAAAATATGAAAAATCATATACCAAATCAATGAATAATAATGGGAATATTAATACACTGCACACAAGCAATAGAAATATCTCTAAATAAACTTCAAATATTTGTGTTCCTGTGATGATAAAAAAACCTGTAAATATATTGTTTGTTTGTCAAACCTGCTGAGGAAATCAAAACAAAACAAAACAAACTTTCCCCTTTGGAGCTACGGCCCCACACATCCTCCCATGATGCACCTTGATTCGGCCTCCATTGGTAATCAATGGGAGACTGGTAAAACCTGATCACCTGGGATTGAGGCAGGGGATCAATACCAGCAGGAAACTGATGTGAGAACGGAAAAAGTGGACAGCTAAATGTGTGTGTGTGTGTGTGTGTGTGTGTGTGTGTGTGTGTGTGTGTGTGTGTGTGTGTGTGTGTGTGTGTGTGTGTGTGTATGTGTGTGAGAGAGAGAGCGAGAGAGCGAGAGAAAGAGAGAAAGAGCGAGAGAGAAATGATGAATATACAAGAACTAAACAACAAGTATTCAACTCTGAAGGCTACGGTAAGCTTTGAAATTGCACTGGATCAGGAGAAGTTTTTAAAGTGTGTGTGTGTGTGGGGGGGGGGGGGGGTGTAACCACTGTCCTTACAGCAAATGTCAGGAGACTGAAAATCTGAGAGGGGGAGGGGGAAATAATTGAAAAACACAATTAAGTTGATAGAGAAAAAAGATTTGAGAAAACTGGTGGCTGCCCTTCCGTGCGGGCCCGAGTCCATCTGAAGGTTAAGTGTATTTTACTGTCTTAAAACAGAGACAGGAGAGCTATCTGTGCTTCACTGCTGGACACACACACACACACACACACACACACACACACACACACACACACACACACACACACACACACACACACACACACACACACACACACACACACACACACACACACACACACACACACACACACACAGTGCTTCAATTAGATGCTATGAGAGAGAGAGGGGGGGTCAGGGGAGCGTCCCAATGAGATACCACAAACAAACTGAATACAGGTTTGGAAGAGAAGGACAAAACAATGCCGGCTTTACCTTAACTACACATCCTGTACTCTTACATTCACTGATCCTATATAGGCTGTTGGATGGATTATCATCTCTTTGACCATTTGAGTTTTCCCTTATTCCCAGAACAGAACAGGCCTTACAGCATGATTCCTATTCATTGAAGTAGCTATACAACCACAGAAAATAAAAAAAACGCATGCCATAAAAAGCAGGTTTTCAAATGGAGGAACCTGTTCTGAAATCTGAAATAGTTGGCCAACTAACATTAAGAATTGCATTTTGAAGTTTAATTTAGGACTAGACAGCTTTTTAATACAACAATAATTTGGATCACGTGACTTGTTCATTCTTAACCTTTATTTATACAGGTATATCCCATTGAGTCCGAAGACTCTTTTGCAAGGGAGACCTGTTCCCATTTACACGTTACCATTCACACACTCATTCATACACCGATAGCAGGCTAACTATCGACATTCACACGAGGCAAGGTGGGTGAAGTGTCTTGCCCAAGGACACAACAACTATGACACAAGTGGCAGGGCGGGGATCGAACCTCCAACCCTTTGATCATCGGCCGACGCGCTCTGCCACCTGAGCCACAGTCGCCCCAAAATCATAAATAAGAAATCATTGTAAGGTGCTATCTACTCTTGCTCAGATCAAATCAGATAAATATATACTGTATTTCTTTAAACCAAAACTTTTAGGATGGTAAGAGCATATAATATATTCTACATCTGTATATTTCTGCAATGCTTAATGGGATTTACAAAACTTCAAAAAGTACTATTTTATCTACCGTATTTAAATCAAAAATCACAGTGTCGGTACTTCAAACTTTATGTTGAACAATGCAACTCCTCCATTTGGTTATTAAAGTGGTGACAATGGCCCTCATTTATCAAACTTGCGTGGAAACTGGTGCAGATTCTGGCGCAAATACCTCCCTACGCCAGGTATCGCGTGGGATTTATCAAACAGTCGTATCTCGCCAATCTCGGCGTACGCCACGCCATTATTGATAAATGCAGCGGCTGAAAACAATCGTACCACGCCCCTATATTTTCTCAGTTTAGAGGCCTCGCCCAGGGGTTTTGCGACATGGATATGCGAATTACGGTACAAAAGAGGAACTTATCTGAAGTAGAAATTGACAGAATAACAGCGAAAGTAGAAAAATAAAGAGTTTCATTTCGGAGCATTACAAGCGGCATCAAAGAACGACAGAAGGCAGCAGTTAGGAAGGAAATAACTGCTGCGGTCAACAACGTTGGTGTTGACAACAAACGATCTCCAGCTGAGGATTTTGCATTTTAGGTTTACATATGGCTATTGCTCAAATGCTATAAAACAGCATATACAATTATATGTCGCCATTTCTTTGAATAGATGAAGAAAAAGTGGTCTGACTAAAAAATCGCCACTAAAAAAGCGTGTTGCTGTTCTTAAATGCAACCAACTGAGGGTGCGGGCATAATACAAGTGCTAGAGGAGAAACAGACGCACGAACTGTCCGGTAATGGTCCCCATAAAATAAATACAGGTCTGCAGAGATTTGAATGATTAGAATGTATTGGCCCTTTTAGATAGCACTACTCAAAAGGGTTGTAAAAACTAAAAATAACACATTTTGCGTTTTACTGTATGACAGCATGCGCTTGGCACGAGTGGTCAGCCCGGCCGTCAGCTGCACAAGCCGACCCGGCAACGATCAGCTGTGAGAGCGCCCACTGTCCTGCTCCACCAGCAGATCGGAAAAACGTGCCGGTTAACGGTGGAAATAAATCTCTCGCTTAAGCGATCAATGACACATTAAAAGAGGAATTAACATCTAAAAAGTGCGTCAAATAAATGAAATGTTAAGCTGAATGTTGTGCCGTATATTTTTTATCATAAAGAGCAGTGTAGGCCTACTACATATTTAATACTGTGGCTAACATTTTGAATGAATGCAGCCCCCGTGCCTCAGTGTCCCCCCAGCTGCTCCAGACGGAGACAACTGCCCTTACGAAGTCCAATGCAGCGCTCCTATGTGGCCGGTGTGTGCACTATTGAATCAGTGCTCCTACTCAGTTGCACACCATAAGCTGCACATTTTTAAGTGATTAATATATTTATTTCGGTCTGAGCAAACACTGCATTTGTATTATCTTCTAATAATTGTCCAACAAAGTCATCGGCTACCCGGCACAGCCTGCACTGCGAGTCCATGCTGTTTACAAACTTGCGTACACGAGCTGAGAGCTGGCGTGGGATTTGAGCGTATCCTACGCTCACGTCCATATTGATAAATGCCGAGGTTTGCGTGGAAATGTACGTACACCCAAATTTCTGGTCTACGCAAGGTTGATAAATGAGGGCCATTGTGTGATCTGTGCCTACTTCTGTTTCTTCTCCTTTACACAGAAAACCACAAATCAATCAATGATATGTTATACATTTGGTAGAGAGGAGAGGAGCCATTTTTCACAAGGAAATGCCACAAAATATCCCTTTAGAAGAGAGTTGTTGCTTAAGTTGACTGCTAAGGAATGGAGGATAAATAAGAAATAAGGAAAAACCTTGATGAGACTTATAGTTTGTTGTGTCTAGTCTGATGTATTGGATCAATTCAAGATGTCTGACAGATAATCCGAGTGGATCAGACACAACATGCAGATGTCTGCGCTGGAAAAATACAAATGATCTGAGAACATTTGAACGCAACACCTTCCTGAAGGGTAGAAGTAAGGTAGAGTAAAGTTACAGTAGAGGGAACAGACAAAAAGCATTGAGTGACAATGTAACCAAGGGAGGCTTGGCCTGAGGAAAACATTCTTACTTTGTCAGAATTGGACACAACACACACACACACACACACACACACACACACACACACACACACACACACACACACACACACACACACACACACACACACACACACACACACACACACACACACACACACACACACACACACACACACACACACACACACACACACACACACACACACACACACACATTGAATCCTCTCCTCTCCTCTCTTTATCGCATTACCATTTAGTTGTTTGTGTGTGTGTGTGTGTGTGTGTGTGTGTGTGTGTGTGTGTGTGTGTGTGTGTGTGTGTGTGTGTGTGTGTGTGTGTGTGTGTATGTGTGTGTGTGTCTGTGTGTGTGTGTGTGTGTGTGTGTGTGCAAAGTGTGTGATTAGTGCAGAAGGTAAGAAGTGAGCTCCACTCTGATCAATGGGAGCAGTATTAACATGTGAATCTGCCCACAGGCCTAAAGAACACTCCACCTCTATACTGAGTGTCTGAGTGTCTAGATGAAGAGAGGGACTTTAAATAGCCTGTACCTGTTACACTGATAACATTCTAAATCCTTTGTTCAAGTGGACCTTCATCACCCATTTCACCTTGTGTTATGCCCCTCCCCCTATTGGTTCAGTGCCTGCCATTGCTGTTAGCCACGGTCGCAACATGCACAGCTTAACGACTTATTTCTCGTTGAATTTCATTGAGTTGGATTGAATGGATTCTTAATGTATTTCCCATATTCTGTGGGCCTGGCACTTTTGACAAACTACAAAAGGAATTTAGAAGAACTATTTGATTCCCACTGCAATACGCACTGGCCCAATAGACCCTACTCTTGTAATGCAGCAGCAGCTTTAATTAACACACATGCTTTGACTGTTTTATTGAACTGTTTGTGTTATTTTATGCAAGTCTCATGTTGTTTTTCTGTTGTTCGAACGACAAACTGAAGGCAAGTTTCGGTCACTATGTGATGGACAATAAAATATTTTTTTTTTAATTTAATTTAATTTAATTGAATTTGAGATTTTGGACTCTTGCAAAAAGACAGTTTTCTTCGCTTTTAAAATTTGTTCTGGTTGTAACTAAATGTTGTTAAATAAGGGGGCATGAGAAGTATGTTATGAATGGTAGTAGACCTTTGTCTGACTTACTGGTAAATTACTTTATACCTTTTAAACCAGGACAATACCTCAATGACAACGCACCACATGATTAGAAAATGCAATTTATACTAATAGAGTCAATGACAGGCTTGCAAATGAGGGCTGGGTTAGATATGGCACCTATCAGCTCGTTTTTAAACTGGCTAGCAACATTTTCCTTCAACAATTTAGTCCTGATTCCATATAACGGTGCAATTAAGTCTAGCAGCCAATCAGACAGTGACCCAGTATAAAACAGTGATATCCATCCGTCCATGACTCTCCGTCTACAGTCTGTAACACACACGCACGCATACGCACACACACGCACTCATACCCCAAGGCTAGCGCTTTATCTTTGTGACACATTCATAAACCTTGACACACACATACACACACACACACACACATTGCCCATCCCCCCTCCATCTTCACATTATCACACTGTCCACTCAACCATAAGACAGGTGTGTGCATGTGTTTGTGTGCATGTGCGCGTGCGTGCATGCGTGCGTGTGTGGTTGTGTTAAATGTGTAAAAATGTTTAGGTTAGGGGATGGGAAGTAGCAGTATAAGAAGCTACTAACGCATTCAAATCAGTGCACAGCTATTTTCTACCATTGTGTCCACACACACTACTATACTTTGAATTGTTTTGTCTGAATACTATACCATATTAAACTTCAGCTTCCTATACTATAACATATCATACTAGCCCCTTACTGTACCAACACATTTCCTAGCATACTACACCTACACCATGCCAACTACATTCCTGTGCATTATTAATATTTGGGCAAAAACTCCACCCCTCTGTCTGTAATACAATATATATTCCCATACAGCAGCTGGGTCCCTCACAGTGTGAAACAGAAGACAATACAGACAATCATCAGAAACAATCAAAGAGTGTTCAGAGTTGCAGCTCTGAAACCATTTGTCTCTCCGTAAGTTCAATCAGTTTCTGGGGGAGAAATGTGATATGACCCAAACGACCTCCACGGCTCATGCTATTAGATTAGCAGGGGAGGCTAGCGTTTCAGCTAACCAAATCAGAGCTGGGGCTAATGACACCGAGGGAGGTGAGGGTCAGCTTTGGCCTTTGACCTCTGACCTCTATCTGTGCAGCCGTGGACCCCCCCTCACAAGGGCACTATGCTTTCCTTCCTCTCCTGCCCTCTATCTAAAAACAGGATGATGAACTGACGTCGGATAGAAAAAAAAATAATAATATCAGGCAAGGATCCATCTATAGGTTCATTTGACATAATGTCTGCAGGGCTTGGAGACACAATGCAATGCCGGAGCAGGAGAAAAATTTGCAAATGTAAGTGTGTGTTTTATGTGTGAATGTGGGTCTGTGTATACTATTTTTGTGAGAATCAAGTGTATTTTGTGTAAGGAGCTAGGGAATTCATTACGTCAATGAATGTCCTCACAAGTATAGCCGTACAAACATGTGTGTGTGTGTGTGTGTGTGGTGTGTGTGTGTGTGTGTGTGTGTGTGTGTGTGTGTGTGTGTGTGTGTGTGTGTGTGTGTGTGTGTGTGTGTGTGTGTTGTGTGTGTGTGTGTGTGTGAGGGATGGGGTGATGGGGATGTGTCCAGCAGGGACCTCTGACCTCCCTGGGGTCACCCCCCTCTCTCAGAGGCAGAGATGAAACACTCTCTCACTCTTCTCTCTCCAGTGTAGAACCACATTATAGTTCCACATGGTTCTATGACCAGGGTTTAATGCGGCTGCAGCGATGTTGTGTTGAAACCAAATACACTACAGTAACTAATGTTATTATTATATGTTCTTAACACAGAGGAAAGAACATAAGACCAACAACAACAATCATATTAAAATGAACATGAAAGAGAAAATAGAGCAAGTGTATATGCTGTGTGTTTTGTACTGTGTATAGCTGAACGCCTTTTTCTTGACCTGCAAATCAGATGTGCCCACAGGCACAAATAAAGCAACCTTGAACCTTGAACCTGACCATAGAAAAGCTACAGCGAGAGAACATTTAAACTGTATAAAATACATAAGTAAAAAATTATTAGTTGTCCCTTTATTTTTCTGCTGATAGACTAATGGTCTAATCTTATCTGCGCTATAGTGAGAATACATTGATATATAGCTTTACTTCTTACGAAATATAGTATTTTATTTTGTATTTTTCCCATGGAAAGCCCATCCGTTGAAAGAATGCTGCTGGCACAATATACAACAGCGATTTAATGGAAACTCTTTTGTATGAACAGGCAAAAAACCTTATGGCAATAATGCAAAATGTAAAGTTATTTTTTTTTATCTTTACAAAGGTTTTTTTTTTTTGCCCATTTTTATACACTCACTGTACTGATAATATGTTAGGTCTAAATGTCACAGTGACTATTGTACAATTGTGTTTCTCATGCATTCACGTTGCATTATTTACTTTGTTTTAATGGTGTTGATGCTTAGGTAACATGTTTCTCTATCAAAATGTCATGCCAATGGACCTTTGATTACCCTAATTGAAGTGTGTGTATGTGGGGGGGGGGGGTGTAGGTCGATGTGTGAGTGATTAAGATGAGAGAAAGAGAGAGAGAGGTGGTGAGAATTTGTACGTGTGAATGCGTGTGTATGTGTGTGTGTGTGTGTGTGTGTGGATGTGGGTGCTGTGGATCCTAATGATGTCCCCTGACATGCCAGTGCAATGGACATAATCGCAGTGCAAAAACACGTGTGTGTGTTGTGTGTGTGTGTGTGTGTGTGTGTGTGTGTTGTGTTAGTGTGTGTGTGTGTGTGTGTGTGTGTGTGTGTGTGTGTGTGTGTGTGTGTGTGTGTGTGTGTGTGTGTGTGTGTGTGAGCTCTGGTCTGGGAGCTTTAGCAGCTGTGGCACAGAGCAACAACTGTTGTCACCTGCACATCCTGAACTCTGTGTGTGTGTGTGTGTGTGTGTGTGTGTGTGTGTGTGTGTGTGTGTGTGTGTGTGTGTGTGTGTGTGTGTGGTGTGTGTGTGTGTGTGTGTGTGTGTGTGTGTGTGTGTGTGTCTGTGTGTGTGTCCGAGCGTGTGTGTGACAGGATAGACAGCAGTCCGAGGTGATGAGTCCATCACCGTGGTAACAGCCTGCAGCCTAGTGTTTTTTTCCTTTGTCTTCTCCTCTCATCTCCGCTGCAAACGTTTGTGCTGCATTGAAAGTCACACTGGCCTCATTCATTATCACTGGAAGAAGTTTGGAACAACCAGGACTCTTCCATAAAGATGATCAATCAGGGGAGAAAGGGCCTTGGAAAGACAGGTGGACTAAGGCTAAGGTCCACAGTTCAGATGAGTGTGGAGAAACTTCCAGAAGGACCCAGTGCTGTAGTCAAGTCCACTTTTGTCAAGTCCAAGACCAGGGCCAAGTCAAGAGTGAGTGCAAATCATGTATGTGATGCAAGAGAAAGCATGTTTTCTATTGTAAGATAATCATTTTGCATTATTATTTGTAATGATGAGAAAGCAAGTGCAGTAGCAACAACACTGTAGGATCTTGAGTACTACAGCACTTGAAGGACCTTCACAGCAGCACTGTTCTTCATGGCAGATTGGAAGCATTTTCTCATAAAAGACATCTTGGAGTTTGGAAACCAGGCACTTCTTCTCAACTGTCCAACCCTATCCCAACTGTGAAGCATGGAGGCAGCAGGATGATGGTGTGTAGCACTGGTCAAGGCTGCTCAGGGTTGATTGAGCAAATTACAAAGATCTCCTCAATGAAATCTAGTCTGGAGAAGTGAGGACCTGAGATAGGGACGAAGCCTTGACCTTCCAACAGTACAATGACCCAGTGTGAATGGCATGTAATAGGCCAGCCAGGGACCAGACTTAAACCCAATAGAACATCTCTGGAGAGACCTGAACATATTTGTGCACAAACGCTCCCCACCCCAACCTGACAAGAGCTTGAGAAGATGTGCACATAAGAATGTCAGAAAAGCCAAAAAAAAGCATGTTGGGTCATACCCAGGAAGAAAAGACCTCTTATCAATCGTATTTTCACTTTAAACTCCATCCACAAGAAAAGGAGATACAAGTTCTAAGATAGACAGAGGCATGCAAGAGGAAAGAATGGACCGAGGTAAACAAAGAGCCAAAGCAGAAACCTTTTGGCAAACACAATGAGTTTTAACATCCACGGCACATTAGATTCAGACTGTGTTCTGTGTTTGCGTCTGCTAACAGATTTGATACTGCAGAGACAGAGGGGAAAAAACACTGCTGTCAATGGGAGAAAAAATGAGCTGCGAGAAATGATAAATTGTCAGACACATCTGTGATATTGACTGGTCTGAGAGAAGGATGGAGGGAGGAGAAAGGATGGAGAAGGCTTTTTGTGTATGGTTTTTTTTTAGATAAGGTTCATTTCCCTACAGACATATGAGTTGGTTCTGTTTTAGCTTCCTGTGGTTATAGAATCCATGACGATGATCAGTGTAGAAGGTCATGGATGAGAAGAGCTACCTGTCTGTGCGTCTGACACGTTCAAACTTTCAGGGAAATGTGACAAAAAGACCAATGGACTGGAAACGTGTGTGTGTGTGTGTGTGTGTGTGTGTGTGTGTGTGTGTGTTGGTGTGTATTGTGTGTGTGTGTGTGTGTGTGTGTGTGTGTGTGTGTGTGTGTGTTTTTTTACCTGCCGTGTAGGTGTCAGTCATTTCCTAGGGAGAAATGTTTCTCACCTTATCCTGTGTGTGTGTGTGTGTGTGTGTGTTGTGTGTGTGTGTGTGTGTGTGTGTGTGTGTGTGTGTGTGTGTGTGTGTGTGTGTGTGTGTGTGTGTGTGTGTGTGTGGTGTGTGTGTGTGCATATTAAACATCAAACTGCTTTTAACACCTAGGACACAGTTGACAGTAGACTGGAATTACAATTAGATGGGCTGTGTGGCACTGACTATTAAACACACACACACACACACACACACACACACACACACACACACACACACACACACACGATTAACCCACATTCAGAGTCACCAGACTGCTAAATTCAGCAGCACATAAATGATAAATGACTTTTTTTTAAAGTCTAATATCAAACCAGATGAGGCTCCACAGGTCACTGGGGAAATGATCCCTTGATTTTGTACCTTAAAAAGTACACAGTAATGTTCACTGGAAATAGTAACACTACACACAGCTGTAATACATATCATTTTTAGACCTTTGATAGTGAACATCCCCAAACTCATCACCCTTTTCTTAAAGCTGTGCAGTATTTATGCCTTTTTCTAGGTTCACCGTGACAGATTATAGTCCAATTTATATGGCAGAATACAGGGAGGGAGCCCTGACCAACTTTGAATACTCCTATAGGGTGACTATACAGAACGTTTACAGCTTTGTGAGAATTGTTAAATAGTCAAAAGGGAAGTCAAAAAAGATGTTGGGATGTTGTGAGACATCTCATGTCTTCCACCACATGGGATAAAACTTACATAGTGTCGCACACAACTATCAGTTTTCAAACATCACATTTTGGCTGCTTCCTTGCTGATATTGTGTTGTCCCAGTACCAAGTAAACCAAGTGAACTGCTATGACAGCAAATCAATTGCCAAAATCCACAAGCACAAATGAACCCAGAACTAACAAACAACAATAACTCACTCCCGTATAAATACAGCACGTAAATATTATCTTTTAGTTTTAATGATGGACCAAAATATACCAATTCAGACTCATGCATAAGCTCCCGTATGACATCACAAGTGCTTATGTCAAGGATCAGCTTTATATGTCCAGTTTCCAAATGAGATTAAAAGTCAACATTCCTATGAGAGAGAAATCATTCATATACAACTCAACCTTAAATCTAGATAAGTTAAGGAGGGTTTTTTTCCAAACATTGTATTTCATCTGCCTACCTGCAGTGATGTCATCATCTGTCACGTCAATTTCCTCCTCGGGAAGCTTGGCTTCTATTGGCTGAGCCTCGGGTGGGGGCGGGGCCGGAGGGGAGGGCTCAGTGGCAGACCCAGCTGAGGAGAAAGAGAGAGACTTGGGTTCATTTGAAATGTCAGCATTGTCACATGAAAACAAGGCAGGGCAGCGGGCTAGGGTTAAGCAGGGTAGTTGTTTTGTTTATTTATTAATTTAATACGTTGATCCTTATTATCAGGGCTAACTGTCCCGGTTAAGAAGCTAATTAAGGTTTATAGGGCCTCCTTGTTATCTAGGGATTAAATGCGAACACACACAAGCACAGGCGCACAGGCGCACACACACACACACACACACACACACACACACACACACACACACAGCTGGCCCCTTCTATACTTAGGGTTTTCATTTAGCCCTTATCTCTCCATTGCCAATTAAGAGTGGCTTTTCATTAGCGGCCGGGTAAATGAATGGCACAGCGCTAATGAATGAAGCAACTAAAAGGTAACGGTGCCTGGACATGGCTAATCTCTGGGAAAACAAGCCTAATTGATGAATCACAACACACACACACACACATACACACACACAGTGTTTGTTAACGACATCAGACAAAAAAAAATCTAATTTCTAAAATTGTATAATTAGGGTTCAAGACAATAATAATTCTACACATCATAGACAGGTTCATGAGGACACCCCGAGCGCAGCAATAAAAAAAAACTGTAATTACACTGTCTGTAATTACATTGATTAATCCTGGTTAACATTGTGCTTCATGTTCCAATTAACCTGCTCTCACATACACACACACTGAAGACAGTTCAACGTAATGACTCTGTGCAGCTTTATATCGTACACACACACACACACACACACACACACACACACACACACACACACACACACACACACACACACACACACACACACACACACACACACACACACACACACACACACACACACACACACACACACACACACACACACACACACACACACACACACACACACACACACAAGAAGGCGGATACACTGCCTGGTGGTTGATTAACCGTCCCAAACGTTAAAGTGATAAAAACTTAATTGAACTTAATTAAAACATAATGGATGCCTCTGTGATTGGACAAAAAAGACTGACTGATGTTTGTACATTAACAGAGCTCTCTCTCTCTCTCTCTCTCTCTCTCTCTCTCCTCCTCCTCTCTGTAAGTCTCACTCTCTCTCTATTCTATTTCAGTTCACATGGGCTTTACTGACATGAAACTCAACTCCACAACTCCATAATAGAAATGTAGAACCAGTTATATATTATATACATGTCATAAGAGATTTTCTCATTGGCCAAACCAATTCCATCTGACCAGAATGTTTATATTACCCCATATTTTGCTCAATGTCAAAATTATGATTTATTTTTTGTACAGTACCAAACACAATCTGTACGATGTAACTACAGAATGGTTAAGTTTTGTGGAAATGTAGGGTTGATGGAAGCAAACTAGGGTTAATGTATGATTAAGATATAAGGTAACCATCTTGGTTTTCTGATTTATTTTGTATTTTTAAGCAAACATTAATCGGAGGTTTTCAAAAGGACGTAGATATAGAAGATTTGGCTAATTCTGTGTGGTTTTATCTTTCATTAACTCACACACACACACACACACACACACACACACACACACACACACACACACACACACACACACACACACACACACACACACACACACACACAACACACACACACACACACACACACACACACACACACACACACACACACACACACACACACACACACACACACACACACACACACACACACACACACACACACAGGGGCCCATAACTCAACTGTCGTGGCGGGAGGGAATGAGAAAGAGAGGGATGCGGGGAGCTGAGGGAGGTGGAGGAGGGGTGGATGACAGGGGGAGGCGTTGTGCCCTGCTCCAAGGTCAAGCTTGTCATGTCAGCCATGACACATAGCTCCCAGCATGCCTTGTTAACCTCCAGGATCTCAGGCTCTCTCCTCTGTCTGTTGCTCCCTCTCACCCTCCATTCAAAACACACACTCATTTCCTGTTCTTTTTTTAAAAGGTTAATATTGAGAGACCATTGATTAAATTATTAATGGATTTTAATGTAGGATGAGGCATAAAAAGTCAGTTTTCTTTTTAGCATAAGTATTATCTTTTCTACTTATCCGTATCATCTTTACACACACACACATTTCAGATATGTGTCCTGCACATTTTTATTTGAATAAAAAAAAAACTGATGAAAGACACCTCTTTGAAATCTGTTATTTCTGCAATGACTGTAGTTAATTGTTAATTAGCATCATGAACACATCTGCTATGTCATGTGCGGTGCATGTTTGTAATGCATGCCTTATTAAGAGTGTGTGTCTGTGCCCAGCAGAAGCAGCAGCAGCAGCAGCACCAATGCCTGTGTTTGAAGATGCTATAAAAGTCATGCCAGCACTCCTGTAAGTGATGGAGGCCTCATTTGTCAAATAAAAGAACCTGTCGAAAGAGGACGGAGCTAATCAGACGAAGCGCTCATTCTCTCTATGCGTCACGTGACAGTCTCTTCTCAGAAGGGATCATTAGAAAAAAAAAGATGGCCACTGCTGCTTCATTGTGTCCACTGTTATGTATGGCATTTTTAAATAGTGATTTAGTTTTGTTTCCTTCATTTGGAAGAGGGTTGTATTGAGATTACATTGTGATGTGTTCAAGCGCTGTTCGGTAAAAAAAAAATCAGTATTGGGCAAAGGTAATGTCATCGTGATTACTTCAATGTAGTCTTGTTAAAATGTGTTAGGCCACGAACTGATACAAATAGGCATACAGTTTAAGTAGGTATACCCAACGGTAATGACAACAAAAAAAAGAAATGAAAGGAGGAGGCGGTTCCTTAAAAACAGCAGGTTCACGAGTTAGGGGAAAAAAACGACGGGATTGGGCGATCAAGGGAGATAATAAACTAAAAACGGAGGAAGAGAGAGAGGGAGAGAGAGAGGAGAGAGAGAGAGAGAAATTGTGTCTTCTGTTCAGCGATTAAAAGAAACAGCTGCTTCACACACACACGCACAGTTTGACCCCTTCAAACTGTGTGTGATCATGCTGTGTGTGTGTGTGTGTGTGTGTGTGTGTGTGTGGTGTGAGGGCCCGAACAATGCCAGGGACTCAGTTTAATCAAGTGTGTGTGAATATGGGTGAGTAAAGTGAGTGGTGTGTGGAACCCCTTCCCGGTACACATCCAGACCCCCAGGTTGTCTCTTTTCTCCGTGCCCAGCCTGGCAGCCTCTCTCCCGGGCCTTCAATGCTCTGGCACCCCCCCTGGAGCTCCACAAGTCTCCCGCCCCTGAAAGATTAAAGCTTTTTGCACTTGTGTTGTATTGTTTGGTGGTGGTTCTGTGTCATGGTTGCAGGTTGCCAGATGTGATGGCTGCTAACGGCTGGTGGATTCAGTTCTATTGAATTTGTGAGCTTTAGGAGGTGTTGGTAGTTGATTGTTTTTAAACTTTGAAGAGAGATAGACTTGCTTTTTAAACCCTATGCATCGAGATCTATTAGATGTGATCCTTGATTCCGACCTAAGTTTGGATATTAGAAACATTATTCCTATTACCAGAGTATTTTAATCATGCTTCATCCAACTGAGAAACAGTAAAAAAAAAAATTTTAAATGTCAAAACCAAACCGGAAAAAGTTATGGATTCATTACTTCCTGCCTATTGCAACTCCCTCTATTCTACTATTCGCTCAAAACTCCTCCATAGACTCCTTACAAATGAAAAAAAAAACTGGACCACATCACTCCCATCGTAGCACTACTTCACTGGCTCACCATAAATAGACTTGATTTTAAACTTTTACTTTTTTTGTCTTTTAAAGCCCTTTGTGGCCTCAGTCCCAAGTTATATATCTGCTACAAAAGGTCACAGAAAGAGCATTGTGACCTAACTTCTCAGAGAAAATGAAGTCAGTAAACTTTTTAAATCACAATAAACTCATTTGTAGGCTATAACTTTTTTTTTTTAAAGTCCCATACAAATAAAAGGTTAATTCCCCCCTGTTTCCAGTCTTAATGCTTAGCTCGGTTAACCATGCCCTCACTCCAGCTCCATAATTAAAGCCAAAGTGCGTAGCTTCTATTGCCCCAATGAGGTATTACAACAACACTGTCGGTGCATCTACATGAGGTAAGCCCTTGGTGAATCTAGCATGGATTTTATACCTCCTGCTGTGCGTCCAGGTTTTTTCAGTAGAATCAACAACTGAAACATTTCTTGGGCGCTTCTTGGGATTTTTCTGAGCTCCTGCACCAGTGTCGGGGGGGGCAACACCAGTTTGTTAACACTGCCATACTGAGAAATACAGAGCTTGTTTTGTTGAGCAGGTAGGCTTAATCAACTTTGTGTCAACTCGTTTGGCGATGGGCTTGAATGTAACCACGATTCATTTATGTGACAAAGTAACGCACTACAGCTTTAACGCTCTCAATAAGAATGTTTCCCAAACAGCTTGATGGTGAGAAGCAGTACTCAATACACACATGTTTCTCTCTCTCTCTCTCTCAGTGCAGGTTAACAACTTGAGCTCGCTCGCTCGCTCTCCTTTGTGTTCAAGCCTTTTAAACACTTCCAGGGAGAGCTGAAAGGTCGTCAGCCCCCGTGCTGCGACAGTGAGACTCACCACCACCATGACATTTTCCTCAGCACTAAAAGCTAATGGATAAATACAGGTGTCTCCCTTCAAACACCAAGCACTCTGCTGCCAGAGGGACAACAGATGAGAGAGAGAGAGAGAGAGAGAGAGAGAGGAGAGAGAGAGAGAGAGAGAGAGAGAGAGAGAGAGAGAGAGAGAGAGAGAGTGACAATGATGTGCTGTATATTTCACATATAAATTACAACCGATGATTATATTATATAATATTTCTTCTGAAACAAGTTTCGCCCTGAGTCCTTCTTCCACCAGCTTCTAATGCATGTCGCTGTGAAATTGTCTCTTAACAATATGTTGAAAACTTTGGGTAAATATTAAAATTCCCTCCAGAGCGTACGTTTATCCATTCATTTCCATTATGACAAGTAAAAGGAGTACTGCACTGGTGTGTACCTTGTTCATTTATGGTGTAAAAAATGTTTAAAAAAAAGCTGTTAACACCAAAATAATCAGCTTCTCGTTGTAGAGTTTCCTATTGCATTCGAGGAAAATTGCAAATTCTTACGCGGATACCGGCACAATAAATTTAAATATTGAAACTTCGCAGGAGTGCTGTTTACTTGCGTGTCAGCATTCTTCCCCGGCCAAATAAAACATTTCCGTCCTGCCCTGGTCCACTTCAATGACGTCCTGTTTTGTGTCAAAGCGTATGCTGTGGATTCCATGTGAATGCAGCCACACCAAACAGAAACAGCTTTTGTTACAGTAAAAGATGTTTCATATTTCACCAGCAGAGCACAGGTGCTGTGGTGACTTGAACCACTACGTCAGAGCTACATGCTGAGGCCAACCTTTATAAAGCAAACCAGGTGGAGGCTTTAATAATAGAGCAGCTATAGAAAGTGCGACGCATGAGTTAGAAAAGCTATAGATTGCTATTCACTGATAAAAAACAGGTCAACCTATTCCGCACTATTTGCTCATTGGATCAGGTAAAGAAAAGCTTTGACCTTGTCAGGGCTCAACTCGGCACTAGTAAGTTATTTGAAAAAAGGCATTCAATCAATGAATAATTTGCAGCTGGAGACACATTTTGCCCAACAGAGTCTGCAGTAGGGCTGTGTAATGGCAAAGGACTTCACCAATACGATACATATCACGATATATACAGTATGATATACGATGTATATTGCAGTATTCCACATAGTTCACTAAAACATTTAAAAAAGCTGAAATACAAGTTATAAAGATTGCATTAGTTTCATAGTTCAGCGGACAAATTGAGTCAAAACAATTAAATAAGAAACTTAAAAATTCAAATTCAAAACCCGGTGATTCGGGGCAATTAAGCCGTATCCGCTACATCACAGGAGCGGAGGATGTAGTTCACAACGGCCCGTTTAAAAAAAAACTATTTGACAGATATCACAGAGATAACGATCACGATATATTGCCGTATCGATTTTTTAGCACAGCTCTAGTCTGCACCGAGCCTTGTTTTGTTTTTTTTTTAACTTGAAGGTTTGACACTTACTTTATTGAAGTCCCAAATCATTTATGCAGGCCCAATTTTGAAAACCACTATTCTGAGTAACATCAAATATATTGTGTCATTCATTCCCCTAACGTGTGTCTGATGAACTGAACGTGCAACCCCACTGAGTCCACCCCCCCCCCCCCCCCCACACACACTCTGGCTGGCTTCTTTTCACAGGCTGTTCCTTCCAAATGACACAGATCTCCTGCTGTCTCTGTGTTGTGAGCTACTTTATTATCTCCTAATGACTGATCAAAGCCGGGAGGGAGGGCTCCTAGCAAACTATTTTTTCCCCCCTCTCTGCCCGGTTGAAGACAATTTGTCCTGTGGGCTCCTCAGGTGCCTGGCTGCTGACAGGACAGCTGCTTCTGAGAACAATGAAGGTGTGCTGAAGGTCAGAGTGTGCTGTCCAATTGAACGGATGGATGATTCACAACACTGACGGCCCTGACTTCTGGAGTGAAAAAATGATTTGTCAACCTACACTCTTAATAAATGCATTGGAGCCTTATGGACACCACACTTTGTAAATGAATAAAACAACATTTTCAACTAGGGGGATGCACATGACTAGTCGGTTACACTCTGCTGCTTTGGCACCAGTTCGGTTAGTAATCGCTTGGTTTTCTAGTGTTTAATCTGCTTATAGACGAGGCAACTACAGTAGTCTCAATTAAAACCTATGTTTAACACTGGAACTTTGACGTTAAGTGCATCCCTAGTTTTAACCCTAAAATCCAAATCCAAAAGCTGAGCCATGGAACTGCTGCTAAGTGCTGTTTAGCTGCAGCGCATAAGTAGAACTGCAGTTTTTTGTAAATGACGTAGGTAGAGGAGGAGGGTGGGGGGGGGGGTGGGGTCGGCATCGTTTTGTTGATGAAAGAAGGGGTCACAGATCCAGAGAAGGTTGACTCACCCTGTTCTACAAGTTGGAAAAAAAAGGTTGGATCTGGAGTTCAAAATGTGTGGTAATAATGACATATTTGGTGTTTAACAATAGACAGACCTAACACAAGCTTTCAAGTTCAAAAGAACTTCTCCAGAGGATTCAACACATTCCCCGACTTATTCCAGGGTTTCCAGGACTAGCGGGAGTCATCTTACTGTCTGTTCCAGTCCCGCTGTGCAGCACACAGATCAAATTCAATGACCCTTTAACCTCGCTCTATCTCTATCTCTCTCTCTCTTTCTCTCTCTGCGTTCCCTTCCCCCCTCCCTCCATCGTCCCCTGAGGTCATGGCCCATCACTCCCCCACCCCCCCCCCACCCCCCCCCACTCTACACCACGCCTGCGGTACTGCTGTGGTAACACTAACACTGACCGTGCCCGCTCCATGCAACTTCCCGAACCCCCAGCATCCTCAGCAACCACAGGGCGACTACTGAACACGCACACACACACACACGCAACACGCACGCGCACACACACGCACACACACAGCATTTTAGAAGGCTGTTTCTAGTAAAAGAAGGTTGAGATTCACCTTCCCATCAGCAGGTCTAACTATAGCCGAAGAGAGAGACCAGGGAATACACAGAGGGCACACAGAAAGAAAACAACGTTGTGAACCAAAGAGAGAGATGCATGTATTCTCCAAGACTCTTCTTTATCTCTCTGCTTTCTTCAAGCAGGTCTTTGCTAGTGCTTATTGACAGCTGTTAAACCAATGTTAGACCACATGTGCTACATAAAAGTTTGGGGAAAACAGCCAAATGGTTAGATTTACTGGGACTTTTATTTTGAACACATGGTTAAGCTTAAGACTGTTACCTGAAAAATGTACACGTACTGACTTGGACAGTTTTATTTGTAATTGTGTTTTTTAAGGTAGCCACAAATAAGTTGATGTTAGTCTTAATTCACAGTAAGCGGATTTACTCACCCATCAATCACTATCCTGCATGCAAACTATCCTCCACTTATTGCATTTAAAATACAACTTTAAAGGCAATCTAAAGTATAATCCCAACAGTAGTGTCAGAATATTGGCCTCACAAACAGATCATTTACTAATTATTGAAACCACTAACGTGACTATGAAAGTCAGTTACAGCTAATTAAGGGAAAACAAAACAACAACAAAAACATCAGCTAACAATAACATTTAATTTAATGAGGCTCTGTAAGCGGGCATGTTGCTAACTTATTGTGGGACCCTTTGTTCACATACCCGTTTACAGAGCCTAGGCTGTGTTTTAACACTGGATTTATTTCCATTGCACACAAAGCACGGACAGGTAGCGGATCGTGAGGAGATATTCACTGATTTGACAAAAAGTGATTTTTGAGGAACAAGCATTCTCCACCATTGCTGACTCCACCATAAACGATATGGACATCTAGTCTGACAAGTTAGGACTTGAACTTGGGTGCACCTTTGCTCTCGCCTGATTGATAAGCATGCTAACATTTTCCTCATAAACGCTACACAACACAAACTAAAGTTAGCCTGTTAACAACTATTGGATGTTATGTGGAACATGATTCGATATATCGTTTGTTTGTTTTTTGATGTGTAAAATCAGAGCAGATCCACTTTCAAAGCTAGAATGCTAGCATGTAAGTATTCAGGTGTTGGCATGTTCCTATGCTCACAATTAAAGGCCTACTTAACGGTTGGAATATGAAGGAAATCGGATCATCCTAGCCTGAGAAAAGGCAGAAAGAGTGTTTTATGGTCTCACTTTCTAACCCTACTTTCTCTTTCTGTGATGTCACAGAAGAGAAATGTAGGGTTAGAGAGTTCAATACACCTTCATATTCCAACCGGTGAAGTAGGCCTTTAACATGTTAATACTACGACTTTAAACAAATACCATTTTGACATTAAAAAACACCAAGATCCAACAGACTTAATAATGATTTCTCTCGTCTTTTTTTTTTATATAAAGCAGTGTGAGGTACTTACGAGAGCTGACAGTGTCCACATACTGAGGCAGGTAGGGAGCCCACAGGTCGATGGTGTCCTTACGTCCTGATTGGCCAATCCTTCTCAACTCAGCCAATAGGAGAGCTTGTGCTGCTTCTCTCACCTAACAATGCAAAGAGTTTATTTCTTAAAATTGTAGATTGTAAAATGACAATTTTTTTTTTGGGTGAGCAGCCATGTTGAAGGTCATATTTTCCCATCAACAAAAACAAACAGACATGGTATATTCATTGGCTGGTTAACAGCAGGCCAAGCTGATCCATCAGTATGAACTTTTATTTTTGTTTGGATCGTTGTATACAATCTGTGTTTTACCTCCAGACAGCGGTCCTGCCATCTCCTCGCCAACATCTCCAGCAGAGGAGGTCTGAACTTATCCAGGCCCAGGAGGTCAGGAAGCATCACACAGTGCATGGCTGCCAGCTGGCTCCAACCTGCGCAAACACACACACACAGAGTCAGATAAGACTGTACAGCCAGCCAGCGGATGGTTCTGCCTTTCAAAGCCACTCGTTCTCATACACAGACCTAACAGCTGTCACATAAAAACACTACGAAACACTTTTCCGTTTCATGTTATATTAAAAATGGTTAAGACGGAGCATACTATATGCTGATGATGTAGCTTTTACTAGAGCCCTACCGATACTGATTTATACGTACAAAGGAAACTTTGTTCCGATGGTCAACCTAAAAGGAAATTGCTCAAAGGATATCGACAGGAAAATTCATTGGAATACAGTTCAGCACTGTAGTTATATAGATATCTTGCCAATGTACCGGAGCGCTATATAAAACTCCTGATATCACAATCATGATGGAGTGCTGACAGAGGCTGACTGAGCAATGGCTTTGAGTCACCTGACATCTTCTCCTTAAAATGTTACTTGAAACCATTGTAGACAGAAGACGGATATCCAATCAAGTAAATTTCAAGTCATAATTAAAGAAAGCAAATTCATGTTTCCGCTACCAATCTTGACTTTAAAAAAAAAATTAAGTCGCCCAATTGGCTGAACGAAAACCTGTTTCCATGTAACAGCAGTTTGTGTCTCCCATCCGTACACGCACACACTCACACACTGACTTTGTACTTAAGACAATCCTTACACACAAACGTATTTGCGGTCTTGGTTAGAGCAAAGATGATTTCTGCTAACCAGAGCCCGAGTATGTGTGATGCCATTTGACAGGTAAAACAACAGATATACAGCACTGCCTGGTGGATCAACCAAAGCCTCATAACGATACCTTGCCATGATGAACTTAGGTGTCTTTAATTTCATTCAGCAACACTATAATGTGTGAAATATTTACTTGAACACAAGAAAAAAAACTTAAAATTGAAAAGAAAAAAAAATAACTTGTAGGTTGCCATTGGTGCTACAAGTATATAACTATTTCTGTCAGTTACATTATCCTGAGTGACCATTGAAGAAAAAAGTAACATTCAAAATGTCTTGGTATCGCTTTAGTAGGGCTCAAATCCGGCTGTATCAGTCTGAGCCAAAAAACAATGGCAAACATTTAGATTTTACACCAAACACAAGGTAAATGTACACCAGCTCCTAAATGTCTGTGACAAGAAAAATGGTTTCTGAAATGTCAATATCGCCGATACTCAACATGAACCACGGACCTGATTCAACATATATTGCTTCAATATATGGTTGTTCCAGAGAAGATACATGTATGTGAAATGCACTTGAATGGACGCTGGTTTGATTTTGAGCTGGAAAGAAATTCCATTCAAATTTCTTTACCAAGAGCACCATGTAAAACTTACCTCCGCCACCGAAATATATACAGGAAAAACTCAAACTGTTAGGCGTATTACAAGCACACTACATCCAGGAATATTTCTACAGAGAGGTTGACAGATTAATTGCGATTGATCTCATGAAAAATTAAACATGAAACATTTTTGTCCAATCACTATAGGCCACCAGAAAAGAATAATCAGTCAACCTTTCGTTGGGGACATTGCAACACTGCCTTGCAGAAACCTCAATCGTATAAAATAGAGAATTTGAATAATTTGGAACAGAAATCCAGCCAGACAGAGAAACCAAGTCTTTGTCTTTTTTTCTTTCTTGACATACTTAACGAAAGATGGGTCGTTTTACCTACACGATGTGGCACAACCTGCTTGACCAATTAACAAGATTATACAGGCAACAGCTGTAAGAGGTTGTTCCTTAACCATACTTTGAACTTGTGTGCATGATTTCACTGGATTGTACCATTAGTGTGTCATGCATTTATGTATGCTACTTAAATAACTAATAACTAATGTTATTTATTTTTTAATGATGCTTTTAGTTATTGGTGCAAAAAGGTGTGATGGCAAAATGACTAATTCAGTAGATGCCTACAAGCTAAAATAACAAATATAACTGCCAACTACTTTTTCTAAATGTTCTAAAGCTTTTACTAACACTAAAATACAATAATAAGGTTTCTGCAGGGCAGTATTTGGGAAATAAGCCCTTGATATATTTGCTAAAGTTTCCCCCTAAAGAAAGGTGATTTTAGTCGACAACATTTTACAATAATGGTATTTTAAAAAACTGTTAGTTAAAGCATTAACTAACCATTGATAATGGCTTAGTTAATGCTTACTAAGCAGTTAATTAATGTACCCTTATTGTAAAGTGTTCTTAATAGTTCAGGATGTACTGAGAAAAGAATGGACCTCTGTGTGCATGCTTGCTGATTTCCAGTAGAAGACTCAATTAAAACAATCATGACAAACTCCATTCATCTGAATATGGGAGAATTAAGGTTATGAGCTTTGAGAGGCACTTCATTTCCCATGAACACTTGTCTTTATACAACTTGAAAACACATGCATTGTATTTGTGGGTGGGGCACCAAGGCTCCATGGTAAAAGCCCAAAATTCTCTTTAGAAACAGTTTAAAAAAAAAGAAGAAAAAAAAAAACAGCATTAGGCTTTGTGATGGACACCAGAAAGACTCCAACTATAACAGTGGTTGACACTAACGCTTGCCCGCTTGCCCGGGGCAAGTGAAAATAATGTTGGGGCAAGTTGATATTGCTTTTTGGTTGCCCGACCGGGCAAGTGGATTTTAGATGAGTTGTCAGTGTAGTCTAAGCTATTTATTCATGTGTTTTAGAGTCCGCAAAACAATTTCTTCCCCGCTAACTCACACACAATAGATCGGCTATATTTACTATTGAGCAGCTGCGCGCAGCAGCCAGCAGCATCACGCTCTCTCTCTCACTCTCTCTCTCTCACACACACACACACACAACAGCCTGTGTGCGCGCAGTTTCGCTGTCTACGTTCCGAAAGTCGGCTCTATTAGGCTACGGACCTGGTTCCGCTATATTCAAACCCCAGAAATCAATAACGTTTGAGCTTATCAATACCGCTATGGAGTCCAGTAGGCTAGGTCACATGATGTAATTTTAAATATCGAGTCGGGTCATCTTCAACTAATTAGGCCTACTTTGGCGAATTATTCCATCAGTGGTCTGCATCATAGACTGTAAAAGTGTTGTACCTTCGACTGTCTTGAAGAAACTCCTTCAACCCGCTTCAACTCTGTCTCCAAAAAAAAAAAAAAAAAAAAATCCGTCCGCTGAGTCGCTGCCGCTGCAGACGGGCTCGGCACCGTCTCATCATTCATTCAAGCAGCGGTGATCAACAAACGAGAGACTGTGTAGCAAGTCCCGCAGTTAAAAAATTTGATAGTTTTTAAATCCATATTAAAATCTGCAGGATAAGAACTAGTTGGCTTTTAAAAAAAATCGCAAACCGTTCAAATGTGATGTGTTCAGGTCGGCTCAGTAAACTGATTATTAAGCATCATGATGTGTTCAAATGTAACATCAAGAAAAAAAGAAATTTAAGTTTTTCGTGAGAAGCTTGAATAATACAGTTTGGGTGAAAAACTTGTTTCCCCAGCGATATAAAATTATTAGTAAGCCTAAATATGGAATTATGACCTGTTTAAAGTCCTATCCTTAGCTCTTCTAATCTTATAAGCAATTAAAGCAATAATACCAGTTCTCTTTTAACAAAATAATAGAAAAGTATCGATAAAGATTTGGATTGTGGAGTCTTTATAATGGTATCAATATGAATAGAAATTAATGATCCCCCTCCCTACTTACAGTGTAACTGGGCAATAGCTTTAACATGGTGGACTTTAATCATTTTATGGCAGACTATCACTTTTTCGCACAATGTGACCGTTTTAAATAAGTAAAATAAGTTACATTTTTCTGAACACTTTTGTGTGGAAGCTTACCTTCAGCTTGACTCTAGCTAGACTGAGTTTTCTGAGACCCCCAAAACCAGGCCGGGTGCATGGCAAAAAGAGGCCCTTTTACGATGCTGCAGCAGGACCAAGCGCTTGGTGTAGTGTGATGTCATGATATCTAGGCTTATATGAATTGTTGTTGGTTGTATGTGGTCAGGATGAGACTAGTAAAGCTGTGTTTGCATTTAAGAGATACGGTTCGCTAAAATGTATAATTTAATTAGCCTATACTATATATATCATTGTTTAACAGTACTTTTGGGCAAGTGAACACGACATTCGGGCAAGTAAAACATTACCTGTACTTGCCCTATGGGCAAGTGCTTTTGAAACCTTAGTGTCAACCCCTGTATAAGTTACAATGATGACACTTCAGTTCATTTACAATAAAAAGTTTAAATTATTAATAAAAAGAATCTGCTAACATGTGGTCTTTCGATTTTATTGTTTTTTACTTTAAAATGCAACATATCCCTATATAACAGTGTACAACTTCACAAGTACAGCTTTAAATGGATGTGTGCAAGTGAAAACTGAGTGACAAAGGACACATCAGGTATTGCATAGCACAGATTATTTCTTGGGTCCTAGAAGAATAGTTTTTTGCTGGCTTATTTTTTGACATTTTTCGTCTGTGACACACTCCCCATTCCATCAGGTGGAAATAGCAAGCATGCAAACACTGAGCATAGAGACACTGAACCAAGTGAACGAATGGTACATCACGACAGACATTCAGTCTTAGAGATAGGAGAGCAGGACTTTACAAAAAAAACTGCAGACAACTGAAAAAAGACAAAGGACAAGGGCATAAGGACTGTGGTCAATGCACTCTCAAATTTCCACTTGTTTGCTGATGACACGGCTCTTTTGTTTCATCAAATTTTGCTGCACTCAATAACTCGTCCAGGGTGCAAGCAAGTTTCATAAACCCTGGATTTAAAGCGGAAACAACTGCTGACATATTAGGCAGTTACAATGTAAAGGTTATTGTGGTCAGAAAGTTTGGAAATTGTAGCAGATTGTCTAAAAGTATTCAATTTACAGTACATCCTGTCCACAAAATCACTAATTTCAACTCAGAGGCAAACAGGGGGGGAAAGAATTGTGAGGACAATAGGTCAATATTGATTTTAATGAATCTCTACTGGCTTGGTACTGGATTATAGAATTAATACTTTCCTAAAATTATTTAAATTTGACATTTTTTAGGAACATTTCAGGGATTAAGAAAAACTGCTGCAGTCCTGCACATATTGCAGGACTGTTAAGACAGAGCCTGATATCATAATTCCTGTGCCAAAGTGTTTTGCGGCATTTTTTTTTATTTTTTAGAATCACACCTGTCATTTGTATTGACTGAATAGTTTGAAAGTGCATTGAACACAGTGTTTATGGAACAGACAGATAAACGGACAGTACTGTAGACTCAGACAAGGACAAAGACACTGCAACAAACTGGAGCTAGACAGCTGAGATGAGACCCGAGAAGGAGAGAAACAGGGAAAGACTGGAGAGATAAATTACTGATGGAGTGAAGAGAGAGGAGGTGAATAATAGCAACCAAGAGAGAGAGAAGTCAATAGAACAAAGGAACAGCAGAAAAAGCAGTGGAGAGTAGAAAAAGATGAGAGAATGAACCAAAAGGAAAGACAGTAGAAAGAAAGAAGATCTACTGGGGGAGCAGAAGATCTACGTATGACTACAAGACCTTTCCTAGATGGTACCCATCAGTTCAGTCTGTACCTTCATTAATTGAGTGGATGTTATGAGATCCAGGGGCCCCCTGAGGAAAGCCCCCAGGGGCCCCCGGAGCCCCAGCAGTGGTAGCAGTAGAAACAGTGTAGGCTGCAGCAGCTACAGCAGCAAGAGAAGGAGAGAAGTAGTGAAGAAGGGAAAGAAAATGTTAGGGACGATATAAATGCAGTCAGGAAGCAGGAAAAAAGAGGAAGCCATCACATGAAAAGTATTAAATACATAGGAAACAAAATTAATGCATAAAAATTAACTTGACACAAATAGCAGACAACTGTAAGTCAAGCCCGATGAGCCATAATGGAAAACAAGCAAGTACAATAGAGGTATATTTGAAAGGGTTTAGCACCAAGCTTTTAAAATTCCTTCAATATCTGGAGCTATATTTAAAGGAATGGTTCAACATTTTCTATTTTACACTTGTTACACACTGAAACCAATCCTTTAACTGTGTGTGCATCTTCTTTTTTAGAAGGAATGGGCAAAGGTGGCTCATGGATAATTAGCTTTGCTTAAAAACTGGCAGTACTGGTCACTCTTCCACTCGTCACAACAAGCACACAGGACTGTGATGTTGTAAAGTTTATCTTCTGACTGTCTGCTAATGCTGACCGTTCACTACCAGAATTTGAGCTAAGCTAACTAGAGATGAGCAACCTTTTCCTTTTTCTTCTTCAAAAATACATGCATAGTTAAAGGTATGGTTTCTGGTATACGGTTTTGCTTTGGCTTGAACCTACGAGGCAAAAAGCTAAAAATAAAAAAATCCTTTAAGGTTGTGAAAAAACTGTACTAATGGTGATTAAACTATAGTTATCATGGTTATGGATCAAAAGGATTGCAGGTCTGTGATGGGACGATCTACAATCTCCTAGATGAAAGTCAGACACACTACAAAAACATCCGCCCTGACCTCCACATCCTTATTTTATACACCTAAATGTCAATAAGACACTGCATTAGCACTGAATGGAATCCAATAATGGACACTAATTAATAAGCAAAATCTATTATTATTTTTAAGCAGTCTAGTATTACTGTTCAAACAAACCAGGAGTTATTGTGTAAGTTAGGGTTAATAATGAGTCCAATAGTGTTGGCCTTAGCCGCCTGTAGTTTACTTACACATGCAGCCGACTATTATATAGTTGGACTCCTCACAAAACACATTAAAAATTATCAGGTTAAGAAGTCTGCATGTTAAAACTACACCTACTACTTGCTATTAGAAGATCAGTCCACTTAGTGAACCATTGATGCAAGAAGAGGATATTTATACCTAGGTTAATCAAATATAGTTGCTGTTTAATTAAATATAAAGAAGAAAAAAACTTCCTATTGAAAGATTGGTGACAATATTTTAAAAGAGTTCATAAAAAAGGCACATACACGTCAAAATAAAACACCAGTGAAACAAAGATATTTCCCAGCAAGCACTGGGTTAAGAGATCAGAGAGGAAAGATTCAGCTGTTAGTCCAAATACAACCCAAACAGGAACATAAAGGTTTCAGACTGTCCGCTAGCATTTTATCAATAGTCATTAAGAACCATTTGAAAAAATAGCCTGGTTTTATGAGCCAATTCAAAACGCAATAAAAATATAGATTTGATGTTTCTTTATGCTTGGACAAAACCCTGAAACCTTTATACTGTGGATATTAGATGATAAAGTCCAATGGTTTAGAATACTTTCATTTTCAAATTCCCATCAAGGGTATTTGATAGTGAAAGAACACAAACCCTGTTTTTTTCCAGTAAAAGGAAGTAACATCCTTTTCATGTTTAACATACATGTAAACTAAAGACATTCAGAAAAAATATTTTTCACATTTCAATACAATCATGACCTTACTGTTCACATCAATGCAACGGTACACTTTTTTAAATGTTCAATAGAATAGTCCAACCGACACAGAGATAACATGTATCACAGAGGGAACAGTTAGAGCAACATTACACCAGCTGGTGGTGCAGAAAGGGAGAAGAGAGAGGAATAATGGGAGTAAAACTGTGCACACATATAAAGGAGGGATTGAATGAAAGTACAGTGAAATAATTGAAGAGAGAAACGGCAGCAGGTTGAAGCCATGCGGTGAACCACAGTGTGTAGATGCAAAGAGAGGCAGAAAAGAGGGGGTGAGAAAGAAATTAGAGGGATAGAAAAAGATGGCCGAGGGCAGTCAATAAGCAGTTTGCCAGCATCGGTTTGGGTTAGAAAACCAAACGGTTCAAATGAAAACCTGCTGTATGAGGAGGTTAGATGTAAACCACACAACGGCGCTCTCTAGAAAGGGCTTGGAGGTTGGTGGTGACGTCATGAAATAATCATATGCAGATTATACTTTATATCTAATTTACACTTGAGAATTCAGGGCCAGACAAAGTTTTTTTTATTTTTTTAACTAAGGAATTATAAATAGAATGTAATCATTTCACTATAGGTACAGCAGATAAAATGCCTTTACTACTGCAATTCGAGTTCACTCAATATTTCCTATCTAATCCTATTGCTATTCTTTTGTTTTAGGTATTGCCTGGGTAAGGTTTAGTCACAGGTCCAGGTTCATGTTCAAAGTTTTGAACCCTGGGGGAAAAAAACAGCAATGTACCTGAAACAAATCATCAAAATATGAACAGTTTATTAAATGTGTGTAAAAGCAATGTGTGATCTATGAATGAATAATTGTGAACTTTTTAAAGTGAGATTTCCTTGATAATTGAAAGGAGGAGCAACTGACTAAGTAATATTTAAAATGCCATTATTAATTAGCAACAGTGCTGTGTGAGGGTCCAGCTGTTCTCTGTAGCATGACGACACTGCTTTCACCAAGCTGAGTGGACACATTGTATATTGGACTCAATACAGTTTGGCTTTGGAGAAGATTTTGAACAATGTTGGCAGAGTTTTAAATCACAATCCTGGTACTCCAATGCCACTAATCAAGTGAGGTCGGAAAACATTCATCTAAAGATACATTTCATTAACTACATTAGCTGCTAAACCAAGGAAAAGACTGTGTGGATGCTGGTAGTGTCACATCGTAAAACAGTTCAATATGCAGACGATATTTGACTATTCATTTCTAACGTGAGGAATAAATTACTGGTACGTTCAAATGTAAAACTGTAAAAGTATTGAGGGGTCAACATTCTGATTTAATTAAACATGATGAAGATAAATAATATTATCTAATTATTAAATTATTATTATATTAAAAAATTAATAATGACTTGTATGTGGAATCTGTACCATGATCTGATGACGTGGTTCCAAGAATTGCTCTGTGATTGTACACCGTATATTCAGTGTTAGTCAGGCTGTTACTAACAGATACTTGTGTTTGTGTTCTCATGAGGACTTCTGGCGGTGCCATTATAAAAAAGTGATTAGTTAGAGCCTAAAACATTCAACCCGTTAACCAAGGCTAACAATATTTCAAAAATGTTTTAAAAAAAATCCTAATAATCCTCTAGAAATATGTGTATGCATTGATGTGATTATTCATTTGTTCCCATCCACTTAGGACAGTGTCTTGGCAAACAGTATTGAAGTGGTAGAAATCG
The DNA here is from genome assembly GCA_026122265.1 of Ammodytes dubius. Classification (NCBI taxonomy): domain Eukaryota; kingdom Metazoa; phylum Chordata; class Actinopteri; order Uranoscopiformes; family Ammodytidae; genus Ammodytes; species Ammodytes dubius. The sequence continues at coordinate 5,735,876 of CM047524.1, forward strand.
TGGCAGTATCACTAGGATAAAGGGCCCCAAACAGAGAAAAATAAAGATGTGTGTTAACCCTTTCTGCTTTACTGCGGACATGATTTGAACATAGTGACCTAAGAGGTTTTTTAGGTGTGGTAAGTCGTGTGCAGTCACCCCTCTCTCTGTGCTGCTCTCACTGTAAGCGCTGCAGTATATCAGAGGGGCCTCCTCATTTATGGCCATGTGAAAGGAGACCACAGTTAACAGCACTACCCTACACAAAGCCTCTGACACACAAGACCACACACACACACACACACACACACACACACACACACACACACACCACGCCAGGCTGGAGTAGCCGGCTGAGCAGAGGTCACGGCCGAGCGTTCCCCCTCAATGGTGGTGAATAGGCGTGTGGCGTGAATAAGTCCGCACGCTTGTCATGCTTGGCCTCCATTAAGGCGTGACAATTGCACTCAAACCCCCGCCTCCCCCAGCACACATGAGGGGTGCCACCCATGGCATGAGTGCTGTGTGTGTGTGTGTGTGTGTGTAGGGTCTGTATTCACATAGACTATATATTTTTGGTGAGTGGATTTGTAGGTATTGGGCTTGTTGTTATGGTAAGGTAGCTCTCGTGCGTGCTGTGTCGTCGTGTGCGTGGTCGTGGTGCGTGCGTGCGTGCTGGTATTTGCGCGGTGTGGTAGGCAGATGGTGACTGCTGGTTAAAATGTTTTTTACAAAGAACCACAGGGGTTTTCTCTGCAAAGAATGATGCAAAACTTATTTTACCTTTACTAAGAGTATTTCTACCTGTACATTTCTCTTCAACTCTACAGATGTTTGTTTTATCCACCCCTCTGGTGTTGTGACAGTTCAAGCTTTTATATGTATTATCATGCAAACAGAGCCTGCTTATAATTTGTTCCTCCTCAAAATTGTACTATTCATGGGGCAACCCAGCCAGTAGCTAAACTGGTAGAGTGTGTCTACCATTACAGCCACAGTCCTTGTCGCAGTGGCCAGGATTCCATTCTGCATATGTTCTCCCTCTCATCCCTGTTTCATCTCTATCTCACTATGTTATCCAATAAAGCAGGTACAGTAGACGCAAAAAAAAATAAAAAAAAAATATTTCTACACATCCGGACTGCGGCAGCTATACGAACATGCCATGTGAAGGCTGCTAATCTGTCACCTTGATTATAAGAATATTAGATGGCGTTGATGATTGGATTAAATACAATCTCTTTGCTGTATTCATTCCAACCATAATAAATTCATAATAATATCCTCACTAAAAACGACAAAACAGGTAGTGTGGCACTTTCTTCAAAATATAAGCAAATCTCATCTCTTGGACAAAACTGAGGCCATCAGTGTGAAGGTGAATCAGCCTTCCATCTCTGTTGAGCAGGGCACGGAACCCTAAAACCCCCATGTGAGTACAGGGTGAGGTCAAACTGTGTAGTCCCCCTTTCCTAACATGTGAAACCGTTTCTTTGTTTTCCTTCGGTCGGCCTTTCATGGTTAAACATCATGTTGAGAGAGCAGAGAGCAGTCAGAGGTTGGTGCTCTAGCTGAAGTTCAGACAACCTCACCCTGGTGTCAAACACAGCACAACATGCCTTTAAAGAGCCGGCTGACCGTAGTATATACAGCAGCAGGGACCAGAAGACTGTGTGATATTTCTCAGATTTTTTTTTCTACAACTCTCTGTGGGTTTGATTGCCGGTGGGCTACATTATGAAACCCCCGGCTCTACTCCCCTCCCTTCCCCGCAGGGCCCAGGGGTGTGTGAAGCAAGCGTCCCCCCTCCCACCCCACTCTCTTTTGTTGTTACCTTGTTTGATCTGGGCCTGTACTGCCGGACTGGAGGGCTGAGGGGGGGCAGCCTGCGCCCTGCGAGCAGTCTCCGGGGTTCCTCCTGGTCTGGGAGGCCTGGGACCGAGGATCACAAAGAGAAAGGCATGAAATATTAAGAAGGAGCAGGGAGGAGAGAGAGGAAGGGCCATACACACACACACAAATACAATGAAGCACACTCACAAAAACCCATACATACATAAAACCAGGATTTCACGCAGGTAGTATTTTATTTATTTATTCTGTTTCCTTAAAACAAACTGCTTGAACTGCAGTGATGTGTGAGTGTGTGCCTGCAGGGTTTTATTTAGGAGTCAAATAGTATAAGCATGTGCAAGAACATCTAGTCATTTCTAGGTGGTAAAATACTGTAGTACGTAATACTATTTCCTCTGAAATATTAATTTTTTTTAGGTTTGTGTGTGTGTGTGTGTGTGTGTGTGTGTGTGTGTGTGTGTGTGTGTGTGTGTGTGTGTGTCTGCGAGTGCGTGCCTGCGTGCCTTTTCAGGCTCCAGCCTATTGAATTCTGGGTGGAGGACACAATCCTGAGTCTGAACAGACTGGAGGCGTCTAACTCGCACAGAGACACAAACACTTCCAATACAACAATCAATGGAGCGATCAATACATGGTTACCAGGCAACAAATCACTGCTAGGGAGCTGAGAGTTAAAAAGGCCAAAATGGCTGCAACTACGTGTGGAAAAGCAACAAGAGGTGGTTACAAAGTGTTACTGTGGAGGTTAAGTAAAGACTTTAAACTTTATAGGGATTGTTATACACACACCCTGCGTTCCAAAATCACATACTTTTTCTTTTTACTACACTACATACTAAAGTACAGAAGAGTTTTAGGGCCACAGGAGAGAAAAAAAATCAGATAAGGAAGATTTTTTTTTTTTTTTTCATTACGTCGAGAAATGTCAAGAATAAAGACAAATACTCCAAAATGCTATTGGAGTTAGTTGGGCAATTATGTATTTTCAGAATACTACAATTGACGTGCATGTATTGGGACATCCTATATCTTTTTCTGGTATACTAAATAGTAGGGAAGTATGGGTATTGGAATGCAGGGACAGCCTCAGAAGTATTACCCAGAACGGGAGTGAGCACGGCCATAGTGAGTCACAAAATAAATAATAGTGAGTCTCTTTTTCTGACATAATGCAGTTTTTACTGACACATTTACATATACTATATTTATATGCATATATTTCACATTCAGGTGATAATGCCACCAGTTTTCTAGTAGCCTTTGGTTTTTAATCTGTGTTAATTAAATATTGCCCTATTTGTGGGATGTAGGCCTAGGCACCTCTTTTTGCATTAAATGTATAATTGTAATATATACAGGAGGTTTTAAGTTGAACTGACAAAAGCTTCACAGCACGATGACAAAGGGAAAAACTTTTTAAATGATGTAGTGAAGTTTGCACACACACACACCCCCCAACACACACACAACACACTCCCCCACAACACACACACACTTCCAGTGAGAACTATTCAGAACGCAGGACAAGAACTTTTGCACCTGCATGCCCCCTTCACCCCCACCCAACACACACACCTGCTCTCCCTGCCTTTCAGTATAATACACACAAAAAAGCACAGTGACAACCACTCACACACACACTTTTGTGTCAATGTGGCACACGGGGACACAATAAATCACACACGCAGTCTCACTACCAAGCACCAAGATTATGCCAAAGAAATTTGACCAAAACTAATGCTACAACAATTCATCTGATACCTAAGAATGTACTCTTTCTCCAAGTCCATCTTAAGCTCACATGACAAACTGTATTTAAAGTCTGCAATACCAGAATAAATATAAAGATTATTCTACACATTTAAGAGATAATTCCCACATTTAAGAAAGTATAATAGGCTTTTGAATTATGGGAGGTCATCCAAACCAAACTTTAATCCCCCTGTGCTTATATGAATTTATATTCCATATCAGACTTTATCAGACTTTATAGATTCAATACACGGGTTGTGAGTGCAGCACATGATGTTATCGGAGTCATGCGTTTTGTATCTGCATGTGCAATGTGTGAGCAAGCTAGACAAATGGGGTCGCAGGCCTTTATCTTAATAAAATCTAAATCCACCCGTTGTAGTTCATTCAATTCAAACCAAAGAAAAAGATCTCAATTCGAAATTCCATACTGAGGGCTTGGAATTACAATTGTTAAGATTCTACCTGCGAGCCAGACTTAATGCATTAAAATGGGAATTGTTGGACACGGGCAAGCGGTGTTTGTATGTATGTACAGTATGTATTGGAAAGCGAAAATTAGCCCATATGGACGTGTGTAGATTGTGAGTCTATAGTTTTATCTTCAATCTGAAACTGTCCTCATCTGCTATTCTAGCAAACAGTGCAGCTAGTGTAAATGCTATGTACTATACTATAAACTATAATTCTATGGAGAGGAAACAAAAATACTTTTCACTAACGATGAAGTAAGCATTGATAATGAGGACCTTTGTCCACACCACAATTTGTTATCTTAATAACAGGAACCGAGTCTGTTGCGTCATTTTTCTATTCACTGTGAATTAGCTATGCGAATTAAAGCGAAATAAAATGGAGATATCATGCAGTGAGGATGATTTTGCACTCCTCTCATTTGTGGAAAAAATTCAAATAAAAAAGGAAATATTAGGTCCATCCAATCCTGAGATGGCGATCAAAGCGAGGAAAATTTCATCCGCCGATCAAGAGGAGCTGCAAAATTCCCCCCGATCATTTTAAAGTCTTTTTCAGGATGTCACTGGACCAGTTTGACACGTTCCTAGCTAGCAATATATTAGAAACATATTAGAAACACAACAAATGTATGCGACCCAATTGATCCTGAGCAGCGACTGGCCGCATTGCTGCAAACAAAAAACACATGTAGGATGGGAAAAAACGCAGAAAATCGGATCTGATGCTAAAACTTAAATAACAGACTAATTTTTCGGAGGCGGTGTGTAAACGTGATTGACACAATATGAGCTAGTTTTTCTCTTTTTTTTTTACGTTTGACAATTTCGAATGAAAAATACGGACTCAGTTTGCAAGAGCATTTAATATGGACAGTCTTTGTGTTTTGTCATGTTAATTTTTTGTCTAGGTCAGTTAAACAAAAGGGAGGAGGACTTCCAGGACGTGTCCCACAGACAGGCTCAATCCCTCAAACAGAGGGTAAGGGATAGGGTTAGTGCATGGGGGTGGGGAGGGGTGCTCTCATGGTTGCTGTGAAGAAGTTCTAAAGGACTAAAAAGTTCAGAAGCACTTCTTCTCAAACTCTAGCACACATCGAGGAAGCTTTTCCAGCCGTCATAAATGTGAGATGGGGGGGAACATTAAAAAGCCAAAGATCCAAACACCTTCAAATATTCAATAGCGCTCGCTGGCTTGGAGTGTCAAAGTGGAGACTCCTTGTTTGAGTTGTATAGTATATAGTGGTATATAGTTGAGTCTCAAACTTCCTTCTAGTAGCTGAACAATCACCTTCTCTGGTCAGAGTTCTTTGGTACTGAACATTGAAAAGGCTTCATACTGTGCAGAGTGCTCTGTCCTCCTGCTATGGTGCTCTTTGTTTCTCTGGGTGGTAGGATGGCCTAGAGGAAAGGTGGCCAACCAGTAACCACAAGGTCGCTGGTTCAATCCACGGCACCGGACAGGAGGGTGTTCAGTGTAAAACTAGTAGTGGTATTACGTCTACGGTGCCCACCATCTCTACCATTTGTGTCCTTGAGCAAGACACTTAACCCCAAAACTGCTCTCTGATCCCCTCCGAAGTGTGGTAACTTAAAGAGGGGATATGTGGAAAGACAAATTTCAATGTAACCAACCATTGACTAATAAAGTAACTTAACAGATATGGTGGTAGTTTTACTCTTGGTTTACTCTGAATACGGGGAACGTGTCTGATTGTGACCCCTGGCAATTGATACTGTCCTAAGAAGTTATGTGAATATATTGTTAAAAGACCTGTAAAGACCTGAAACGCTTGGTAATGATTTTGCAATGGGCATGTTTGCATGCATTTTGAAAGTCCGGTTTGAGTCAGACTATAACACAATAAATACATTTTCTCTACAGTAGAACATACGGAGTGAGACATGAGGAGTCAGGGTGCGGGGCGACTGTACGGTATGAAATCAACATGAGAGCACAGAGAGAACTAACTCGAAGAATGGACTGAAAAATGCACCTTCTTTCTCTCTTGTGTGCGTGTGTGTGTGGTGTCTGTGTGTTTTTTCTTTCTCGCTCGCCGTCCCTGCAGGGTTGATGAAATGTTGTGTTGGTTTTACAGTAGCAGGACCTCGACCTCCCTGTTAAATCTTTCAAAGCACAATGAGAGCTCAGACAGACTAAACAATCAGCTTCACACAGGCACGCGCACACACACACAAGCACACACACACACACAGACTTGACAGCAGTTGAACTTTTAGCTGCTTCTGGTATCATTGTGTATGTGAACAGCGTCCATGTGTGTGTGCTATGAATTCAGTTTCTCTTCCAGCTTGTTTGGGTTGTTTTGTTTTTCAGTGTGATGACCGATCAGTGGAGTGTTTTTCGGCCTGGTGAATCCAGGTATACTTTCACTTTAGAATAATCTTTATAAAAAGGTACTATAGAGAAAACATGAACTTATATTAAAATCAAAGGTTTAAAACGTGTGGGACATCTATGATCTGTTCCAGTACGGGACATATGTGTGTATAAACCAAATGCAAGGTTATCTTAAAAATGTGTGCAAAGTTTTCACACACTTGCACATCAGCCTAGATGTCTGACCGAAACGATTTGAAAAATTCCATTGCTGAGTGTTGAAGTCAGAGCTGTGTGTTTTCAACTGCAGTTCTTCTGATTTAGATCTATAATATGCTTCTCAAAGAAAACTCTCAAAGTACTGAAGGGAATAGGAAAGCATCCACATTTTGAATTAAGTTTTATCAGATGAAATTGACTGTTTTTATGGAGATCATTTTCACTACGATTTTGATTTAAAAAAAAAAAAGTTTTTAGTTGTGGCCAACATGTTAGCAAACATTTGCCTCTATACTTTCACATCCAGCACCCACAGACACATACTGTACGTAGAAATTGTCATGTACACAGAGAAAAAGTAATTTTTTACTATCCTAAAAAGCCTCTCTTTCTCAGTAGAACTACTGGGTTACATTTCGTTAGCCTCATAGCATAATTGCCTAAATCATATTTACTCTACTCTACTTTTACTCTGCATCTACTCTATTCTACATCTATTTTACCCTACTTATAACCCTTAAATATGACTTAGGCAATTGTGCCATTAGGCTAACGAAAAGTAGAGTAGATGTAGAATAGAGTAGATGTAGAGTAAAAGTAGAGTAGATTCAATATGATTTAGGCAATTATGCTACGAGGCTTACGATTTCTAAAAGACAGAAACGCATTTCCAAACGTTGTCCGCTACCTGGCTGGAGCTTTCTTCATGTGCTCTCCCACAAAGGTGGCGTTGGTCATGCCCATCAGAGTGTTGGCCAGGGAGATGACAGACAGGAGGTGTTGTGTGGTGACGGCCCTCGATACGCCGTACGTCCCCTTACCCACGATGTCAGACAGAGTCAGCTTCAGACCCGTCGCCAGGGACAACTGCTGCAGCAAGGACTCCTGGGAAACAGAGGCAAACCCCATCAAGCAGGGATCCTGGAAATAGCAGTGTGTGTGTGTGTGTGTGTGTGGCGTAAACGAGACATGTGTGTTTCATTTGTATCGGATCAGAGTCAGCTAACACGTCCCTGATTTTGGAAAATTTGCAGTGTGAACATTTTAAACAGTACTGTATAATAAGACAGTGGTGAGATTCTGGATAACAACACTCCAACCTCTCACTTTGGATATTTTACAGAAGCTACGGTGGCCTTCAGGGACAAGACGCTAGTTACTAAAGATGGCATCATCCTCTAGTCTTTCTGCAATATCAAGTCAACAAGTCTGTCAGACAGACAGACAGACAGACAGACAGACCCGACAGACAGACAGACAGACAGACAGACAGACAGACAGACAGACAGACAGAGTTACCTTGAAGGTGGGCAGCATGAGGGACATGTGGCCTCCTCTGGATATGAGGCCAAAGGGGATGGGGCAGTGCGGTCTGAGCATGCCCAGTCGGTCCAGACAGATGCCGTCCAGGTGCTCGTTGAGGCCCCAGGCGTGCAGACAGGACATGAAGAGCTTGGCTGTGTCCATGGTCAGGTTGTACTCCAGCAGACTGAGGGACTTGGACTTCTCCTCCCTCCTCCTCATCTCCTCCTCCTCTTCCTCATCCTCGTCCAGCAGGTGTTCCTTGATGGTCTCCTTCATGGTCTCCTTCACCTGGAGGGCAACGTCAAACAGATGAAGATCAGCACAAGAATACATTCACAACTTTGACCACAGGTCACATGTTGTGCTGATTTTCAGTTTCAAAGTTGTAACTCATGCGCTGTTTTCATGGTGTAGTGTCCAAAAGACCCATTACCTTCATAATAATAATAATTGATTGGATTTATATAGCGCTTTATTCCCTTAGGACTCAAAGTGCTTACAGGGTTCCAGGTTCAATTCGTTCACACACAGTCATACCGGTGGTGGTAAACTACGAGAGTAGCCTCAGCTGCCCTGGGGCAGACTGACGGAAGCGTGGCTGCCATTCAGCGCCAACGGCCCCTCCGACCACCACCTCAAACATACAGCAATCATACACATTCACACAAGGCAAGGTGGGTGAAGTGTCTTGCCCAAGGACACAACAACCATGACACAGGTGGCCGGGCGGGGATTGAACCGCCAACCCTTGGATCATTGGCCAACCCAATGGCTTTACCACCTGAGCCACAGTCGCCCCACAGTGCCATTGCTAAATACAGAGCTGGTTCTTTTTTCTCATACTTTGGGAGTCTCTAATCACACCGGTGACCTTTAATTTAAAAACATGCCTATTTGAATTGTTGAGGACTGTGGCAGGTATGACTGTCTTTGGCCTTGTGTGTTGTTTACTGACCTGTTTGAAGATCTTGTTGGCCAGGAAGGAGCCCCCCTTGTCGGCCCCGGCCTGGCTCTTCTGCAGCGTCTCTGGAGACACCAGCGTGGGGCTGGGTCTCTGGGCCTCCTCCGTCAGCAGCTGGATGATCACCGCCTCCACGTCGAAGAACAGCACGTGCATGTCTGGGTCCGTCATGTTGGTCTTCATGGCCTGCACCACCAGTGCATTGTGGGAGTATTTTGACTGGTTGCCCTGGAAGACAGAATTTGTGTACAGTGATGAATGTGTTAAGTCATTGCACACCAAAAACTTTGTGCCCACAAAGTGTGAAAAGAGAAAATAGTATTTCATTGGAGTCAGATGTCAGGGGCTCCCTCTGGGGACACATTCAACCTGTCAACGTCCATATGTCGTTCCTTATGACTAGCCATATATGTGTCTGTGATTGATAAAGACACAATCCAGAAATACTAAAGATACCAAAACAGACTTCTATAAAATAGGAATATTCAACTAGGAAACAGAGTTCACAGTGAAAACCCAAAAAACAATGAGCCAAAATACAATTAAAAATCTCTCACATGAAAAAGAATTATATTAAACATTATAAACCACAAATAAGATTGATATGTGGAGCTTCAATAACCACACTTGGAGTTTGGAGTTTTCATACATTGCTTTAAAGGACAAAACTACTTCAGAGAATAATTACTCAAATCAGTCTTCCCTTTAAACACAAACTACCATTCAGACACACACACACCACACACACACGCACACACAATTAGATGTAATTGCGACCAATACTAACAGTCTGCTCGATTATAATTGTATAAGCAGAGACACCTGCTAGGAGCAGTATGTAGAACAGTGCTGTTTGTTTACATGTTAATGACCTGATGACTGCAATCAGACAATGTGATCTTGTTACGGTCCATCTCTGAGGCAGGAGGAGGAGGGGGGATGTGGGGTGTGTGTGTGTGTGTGTGTGTGTGTGTGTGTGTGTGTGTGTGTGTTGTGTGTGTGTGTGTGTGTGTGGTGTGTGTGTGGTTAATGGAAGAATTAGAAGAGAAAATAAAGAGAAAAGGGGACAACAAAGCCAGATTTGAATCGGAATGCTTCTATAAAAAGGGTCTGTATGTGCTGTTGTGTCTAAATCTTTTTACTTCTATTTGTGTTAAGTCTGTTGGATTCAGCCTGGTTTTAAAGCATTCAATTTTAGAATTGGAGCAAATATCTGGCAAATCAGTTGTTGACATGTTTAGGATGGGGGGAGGGTGGGGGGGGGGGGGTCACAAAGCTAGATGTATTGCAAGAGACATGAAAGATCTAGATAATAGTGTAGTTTTGGCAAGTCAGACACTTCAGTGGGCTGTCTGCAGTTTGAGCAAGAAAGAACTAGAGAGAAATCTGTATGTCGTATCTGTGTTCATTGATATATTAGATCCTGTGGGTTTAGGCATTTCTTCAAATTGCTGCCATTATCGTTGTAAATCATACAAAAAATATTTCTTTGTGTTGTACAATACTGTGCAAACACTGTTTGTCACCTTTTGTGCCATTGCTCATTGAATTGTACTGAATGGGACCGTGTGAGAGAGACAGAGGGAGAACAATAGTTAGCCTTGGAGACACCTGACTAACCCAGAGACACAGCACACCTGCAACGCGCGTGTGTTCGTGTGTGCGTGTGTGTGTGTATGCGTGCATGTGCGGTTCTGTGAGTAAATGAAGGGTGAACAAAGTATTGCTAGCAAATGCATAATATCCATTTGTGCATGTACCAAAAGTATACTTGTGTGTGTAAATAAATGCACGCACAATAGCACAACTGCACTGTTGCTCTAGCCTCCAGCACACAGAGCTGATATATTCTCTATTGTCATTTGATTGTAGCTGAAATCCCTTCCACAGAGCCCTGCCCCAATAGAACACTGTCTTGCAGTGTGACACCTATAGTTAGTGAAAGCTCGCTGACATGAATGAACACTGAACCAGCTCTCACACACCACAGTGGGTGGGGTGGACAGGCTCTTGGATTTCTACCTGGCTGGAGCACGACATCTTTTCCTCGCGTGTGCGTGTGTGTGTGTGTGTGTGTGTGTGTGTGTGTGTGTGGTGTGTGTGTGTGTGTGGTGTGTGTGTGTGTGGTTTAGGTGGATCAACACTGCCATCTAAAGGCAAATAGCCACATTACACACATGTCCGAAGAAAAAATCCTAATACTAAAGCAATACATGTTGTCAAAAGGTTTTGTAATTGGGTTGACATTACATAGTTTCCCAGGCTGTATGAACAGATGTAGATGTTTGAACTGAACTGATGCTTGGTTTGGGCTGTTAATTACAATTTTACATTTATTTATTTATTGAAATTTTCCTTAAAAATAAAATGTAATTATTTTTCTTGAGATCTCCTGCACTAGCAAAAGGAGAGATTCAGAAACACAGACTTAATGTTGTTTTGTGTCCAGTATGTTTTTGAAAAGCTGACATTTCAATTCAATGTCTTATCTACTCCACACACACACACACACACACACACACACAACACCACACACACACACACAGTGTCCTATAGCTCCTGGGCAGTAGGTCTAAAGGTCATCGTCCTGCAGGGCCCTTCTGGCAAACACCACTGGAGTCCAACACACACACACAACACACATACATACACACACACACAGTGACACACACAATCACACACACACAGTGACACACACGCGCACATACAATGTGACACACACACACAAACACACACAGTGACACAGCACACACAGCACACAGTGACAGTCAGACACACACACACGCACGCACACACACCACAACCAGTGACTCACACACACACACACACACACAGTATAGAGACATCATGTGTTTTACATCTTTATATAAAACACCTTTTGACTCACTTCCACCTGTTTTTTTCTTGGCTTGAATATTTTCTAACAGACACCAAGTCAGGTGAGTATAGGTTATGCACCTCACGAGAGGCAGATACCATTTGACTGGAGGGGCCAAACCGTTGTTGTATCAAGGGAGAATTGCTTTAATAGTTTTCCAGGAAATGGTGGCATTCAGAACACCATTGTCATTGTTATAATGGAGCCTTGTGCTGTTTCTTCCATAGTGTTGATGATTACTGTTATTTGTAGGGAAGAGAGCGGTAACACTATACATTTGTGACACCCACAGACAGGGGAGAGAAGTCAAGTAATAACAGACAGCCAAAGACATCGTGTTCTTTTAATGGGATATGCTGACTAAACCTTACACTATATGTTGGTAGAAAAACAAGAGCTAAGAGCCTAAAGCGACATCAAGCATGCCATGAATTTATGTGGTAAATTTTATTAGACTTCTCTTCATTTGATTTTTTGCCATTTTCTATCCACATTTCTGCTTCTGTACCACTACCAACATTATAAAGCTTTATTTTACTGCTGTACTCTTTCTATTTCCTTTTTGGATGTATTAAATCCAAATCTCTTTGTAAATGTTTTGCTCTCAATTCAGTTATTTCTCCTGTCTTCAGATTACTTTCTGAATCTGAAAGCATCCATTCCAGGAATCTGTGGCAATTCATTTTTATTCAATTATTACTTTATGGCGTAATTAAAAAGGTAGAGTAAGTCATTCATGAGAACGCTTGTTGTCAAAACCACTTTGTCAAAATCAGTCTTGACAAAATAGTTTTGTCGAATCAACTTACCACCAGAATCTAGAGACTACTGCTACTTTACTATAAAACCCTAGCATGGTCCTCACATTAGACATGTTTCAGTTGATGCAATAGTGGCTTAATAAAACTCTGTTGACGGTCTAATGTTTTGAGCTTATGTCTGATTATTTTTCATGTGTGCCACAAACACAGCAGGATCGGTTATACCTGCCAGAGGACAAACTCAAAGTCACCCAACCACTTACACACACACACCACACACAAAACTGACAACACACACAGGGAAATCTGGACAACAACAACATCGCTGTAAACACACAGGGATGAAGCCTTTAGTGCTGGCTGGGTGTAATGCCTGGGTTTGACAGTCTGACATTTGACGGTCATTTTCTGTCATTATACACATCAGGGGGAACAACACGTACACACACACACACACACACCACACACACACAACACACACACACACACCACACACACACACACACACACACAACACCACAAATAGTGATCTTCTTTTATGACCCATCATTTGAGAAGCTACGAGAGAAGAAAATGACCCAGCGGGGTGGGAGGTAGCACTGATGTGTTCCTGATAGAACGGGGAGAAAAAAAGATTGGCCATAATAAGCTCTTTACTGAAGAAAACACAACAGCTGCGATTAAGGCAGGAAAAAAACCCAGTATCCGCCTTCTACTAGACACAACACCAATGGTATCTGCTAGCTAGAGGAACCAGGATACAGCCACAGAGGAAAGAGTTGGGATGCTGAAATAAATGTCCTCAGAGTGCAAACCTGTAAAAGTCAAACTGTACCAGCAGCTGAACTAAACGCTGTTCTGCCGTTACACTAAATAATTCAGAGCGCTTGTTTTTCCTGTGCTGGAGGGCCACCGGGTGGGCGGGGTTAACTCCGTCAGGGCGGATCAGATCATCCGAGACTGACGAGAGAAACTCTGGTCCACTGAGGGGGTTCCACACAAGACAATCTGCTCCACATAAATACTGTCATCTAAATGGTGATTTGACACAGCTGAACTAATAGCAATATAAGTGGTGTGAAAGCATTATACTTTAGTGACAGGCTACTGAAATGTATCAGCTGATGTTCAGCATTAAATCCCAAAACACTGTTTACAGTAATGTTGTTTTCGTAAAAACATTGTATTTGTGTGATGATTGAGATAACTGATTTGAGCCGTTTTTGATTATTTTCTTTTTTTTAAATAGGTAAATCCCATTGAGACCGGAGACTTGTTTTTCAAGGGAGACCTGTTCCCATTCCCACGTTGCCATTCACACACGCATTCATACACCGATAGCAGGCTAACTATTGGGAGCAATTTGGGGTTCAGTGTCTTTGTCTTGCTAAGGGACACTTGGACATGTGGATTCTGCATGAGGCTAATGGAAGAACCCCAGTCACAGCTTACAGTTCAACCTGTTGCACTGCAGTCAGAGTGGCTTGGCAGTTCCATACTGAACCTGTTTACTTTATCAGTGAGTTTATTATTTGACTCAAAGCTACATGTAGGCCCTATGTTTTCCTACTTGAAAGGGAAGTGGAGTAACCCCGAGTCTCCACCAAAAGCGCTTTGGAGGTGTTTTTATACATGCTCGAAAAACTCTGACATTAATCTATGCCGTTTCTTAAGACAACACGCGTATAAACGCCAGGTTGATGGCCAATAAAAGGGTACAAAATACATATTTTTTACATGTTGCAGCCTAGTATTCATTATTTCCCACCTCATCAGTTTAGGCCGACTGCAGTTCACTATACTGTATGTTCGGGTTTTGATCATTTTATCATTGTAATCTCTAAGCTATGATCATATCTTTATTTTATTAGCTGACCTACTGATGCCATATTTTCTCCTTTGTTGCAGGTCATTGCAGCAGTGTTGATGGAAATATTGATAAGAGATACTCACACAAGGAAAACTGCTCACAGCACACAGAAAGTTTGGCTGCTGCTTTGAAATGCACTGAAAAGACAGGACCGGTAGTTCAATTTCTAAGGATTCGCGAGACTGGGTGGAGATTAAAACCAGCACATATCAAGGACCATTATACTGTGCAACGATGCCCGAATTTAAAGTCCTACTCCGTTAGATTTGCATTTGTGTTAAGTTACTATCTATCTAAGAGTTCAAATAATGGTGATTGCGCATATGACATATATTCATACACTAATCACACGTGATGTATAAATAGTCATCTGCGTCCAAGCGTGCTCAGCCCAAAATCAGTAACCTCACGCCCTGTCAGTGTGAAACTTCAAAGTTTAAAGCACTTAAGCTGCTCTTTGGAAAAGCCCAATAAAAAAAAAAAACACTGCACTCATTTTTTTCCACTATTTTGACATTTAAGATAGTTCATCCTCCCCCTGTGAGACACCATTTTTACTTTCTGTCTCTTTCTCAGATGTACACACACACACACACACACACACACACACACACACACACACACACACACACACACACACACACACACACACACACACACACACACACACACACACACACACACACACACACACACACACACACACACACACACACACACACACACACACACACACACACACACACACACACACACACACAGTGGCTGCCGCGATGACCTTTGGTTTGTCTCCAGCAGAGTTTTAATTGGTCTGTGACTTCAGCCAGCTTTCTGACTGAGATGACCAGTCTGTCTGTGTATGTGCATGTGCATGTGCATGTGTGCGTGTGTGTGCGCGTGTGTGTGTTCGAAAAGCCATACTAACGTCCTACTCATACTCATGTTGGCGGCAATTTGAGTATGTGAGGGATGTGTGTGCAAGTTTGTGTAGGCGAGAAATGCCCGGATGAGAACTAACTTCCGGAAAGATTTTGTTTATGGATCGATACGATACTTTTCCTCCTCAACAATGCATTGCGTCTTTTCAAACGACATGGACGTTTTTTTTGTTTTTATTCTTTATTGCTTCTGTATACTTCAGTGTAAACGGTCCGACCAACCTCGCATACACAATCGATCGTTAAGTAGACAGTATGTAGTATATACATGTTGAGTATGTAGGAGGGAGGACGTTAGTGTGGCTTTTCGAAAACAGCCCCAGTGTGTGTGTGAGAGTCTGCGTGTATGTGTGTGTGTGCGTGTGTGTGTGTGTGTGCGTGTGTGTGTGTGTGTGTGTGTGTGGTGTGTGTGTGTGTGCGTGTGTCTACCTTGTCAGCGTTGTCTGCAGCCAGCAGGTTGGTGGCTAGCGTCTGGAGCTTGTGCGTGGCCATGTTCTTGAGCGCGGCCAGGCTGCGGCGCGTCATGGCCTGCTTCAGGTTGACGGCCGAGCTGCTCAGAGCGTCCACCGTGGCAGGAGCCAGCTCGTCACACGCGTTCAGGATCTCCACCGCCGTTATGCCCATCACACAGCGGTCCAACGCTCCTGAAATACACAGGGGCTAGTCAGTAAAACCTAGGGGTGGTGGAAAGAAATGATCGATTCATGTAAAAATCGGGATTTACATATATATATATATATATATATATACACATATATACATATATATATATATTTATTATTATTATTATTGTTATTATTTTTAAATATGTATTTTGCTGCCGCCGGTAATGTGCACTTGCTTCACAAGCACATGCATTACAAAGTTCACATTAAAATAGACTTAAATAAAGTAAGTAAAATAAATAAGACATGTGCCATAATTTGCCACATTGCCTCTTAGCACACAGTGGACTGGAGGAGATCCTGAAATCCTCTTTTGAACAGAATCCAGAAATACATGTTGTCTCGGGAATCGTTTGAATCGAATTGTGATCCTCGGAACCAGAATCAAAATCAAATCTAATCGTGGGATGCCAAAAGAGTCACAGCCCTAACAAAACCTTGGGCCAACTACTGACAAGGCTTGCTTTAGTGTAAGCAAGACAGGGCAACTTTATTTCTATAGCATATTTCGTACAGGAAAATGCATCTGAAAGTGCTTTCCAGACTTACAATAAGACATCAAAAAACAAAGTATACAGTTGAATAAAGATAGATTTAAAAATATATATATAAAATAAATAAAAATTAAAAAATAAATCCTACTGATAATGACCTCACAACCTTTTTTCTCTACCATCAGGAGATATTTCTACTTTCAAAAGAATTCAAACTCTATTATTGTGTTTTATATCTATTCACTCGCTTTTCTAATGTGTCTTATGTATTTTAATCTTGCCCCTGTAAAGCACTTTGAATGGCCTTGTGTCTGAATTGTGCTATAGAAATAAACTTGCCTTGCCTTGGCATTAGGAAGCTACAGATGAACCAACCCTAGGTATTTTTTAAGCATGCTGTATTTGACCAAATGTATTTGGGACACACTCAATCTTTTTTTCTACCATACTAAATAGTGGGGAAGTATATGGATATTGGAGCCCAGACAAAGTTCATCCATCAAATGCCTGCTTCCTAGATGACTAATGGAACCTTTATGGACTACAATGTTGGATGTGGTCTTTTCCTTCACCGTTTACAGCATACATTACAAAATCAAGTACATTCATTTTCATGGTTTTGGAACGTCATGGTCGGCTATAATGTTTTAAGTGTCTGTGAACTGTGTAGTGCACAAGTGTAGTGTTAGCACACTATAGTTCTACCACAGTCTCCCTCCGTCACTGCCCTATGCTTCTATCAATCTTTCTCTCCTTCTTTTTATATCAATCTTTCAATCTCTGTCTCACACCATCTCCCGCTCAAAATGTCTCAATGGTCTATTGTCTCTTGACAGTGATTCAGGTCAAACATAGAGCCTCCTCTATTTCTAAATGCAACGCTTTCTCTGCCTTTACAGAAAGAAAAAAAAGGAGAAGTGATACCACTGTACCTGTGTGTGTGTGTGTGTGTGTGTGTGTGTGTGTCCGTGGCCCTATTACATGTCCAACGCCTGAGTACACACACACACCCTCCTTAATTTCACACTTAGCTACCCTGCAATCTCCCAGCACTACAGCTCATTCAGGTCCACCACACACACACACACACACACACACACACACACACACACACACCACACACACACACACACACACACACACACACACACACACACACACACACACACACACACACACACACACACACACACACACACACACACACACACACACACACACACACACACACACACACACACAGTCTTGTCCAGTGGCTAGTCATCCTTCAAGATAATTTTACCTCTATGCTGTGCCACATACATGTTTAAAGCAGATTGCGTTGTCATGGTAACAACTAAACGGAGGGTAGAGGGTCCCCTTTTGTCATGTGTGACGATCAATATCAATCTCTGGTTGTGTGTGTTAAGTACAGATGTGGATTTCACAACTTGGTTAGCCTAGCTTAGCGTAAAGACTGGCTGCAGTGGGGAACAGCTAGCCAGGCTCTGTCATAGCTATTAAAAAATATATATAGTATACTACACCTGTAGTACTCACTCATTAAAAGTTATATTTCACGTGTTTAATTTGTACAAAGACAAAGTTTAAAAAACTGAAGGCGTTTTCATTGTAGAATTTCATTAGAATGTAGTACATGCGCACCAGGGTTCAATTTAACCGTACTAAATAATGCTGGTGTGAACGCGATATTACACTCTTTCATGTAACAGGTATACAGAGGTTCAAGGAAATTCAATTCAAGGAGAGCTTGGTGGTCATCAAACTTTCATGTTGTGACATGATGTTTTAACAGATAGGACCTAAAGAGCTTTTTTTCTGTCTTTGGTCAAGCTGAAAGCAGCGGCCGCCCTCATGCCCTTATATTGTATATATTCAATTTCTTTCATTTACTGTATATTGCACATTTGTCAATAATATTCTTCATATTGCACATTTTCAATGTATTTACTTTTCTATGCTGTTTGGTTTTACCTTACTTTTTTACATATAAAAATCTATTTAATGTATATTCTACTCATCTTATTTGATCCTTATGTACGTATTGCACCGCGGGTCATAGAGAACACTTAATTTTGATTTGTCTTTATGTCTTCCACAAATTGACAATGAAGATGACTTGACTTGATTTATTTTGTTGAAATGCCCTCAACTGCACTTTATATCACAAGTTTGAAAGCCATGCCAGAGCAGCTGAAAGTATTATTCTTTTTATTTAGTTTCTCTATGCTTCCACTGACAATATATTCCAAACAAATACAAAAATAAAGCGTAATACTTTCCTCAATGCCTTTGTTTAAACTTTAATGGGCTCTCTCACCTGTGTCCATCTGCCAGACGTAGACAGAGCCGTCGGAGCAGCCCACCACCAGGTAGTCGTCTGCGGGCCTCCACTTGATGGTCTGGATGGGGAAGAGGTGTCTGGAGGCCAGCATGATGCACTTCCTCTCTCTGAGACTCAGCAGGCCCACGGAGTGATCGCTGGCCACTGAACACACACAGTGCTGCACCCGAGTCTGCAACACAAGACACACAGCATCTCAGCATTCAATATCAGGCCTTGAACATGGCTCTGTTAGGTTGAGCTGTTTAGATCTTCAAGGTGCCCCTGTGTTTAGGTTAGCACTATTTCTAACTTTGGTGCCTGCTGGTGTTTAGGGGTTCCACCAGGTTTCAGTTAAAGCTATAAGTGCGTAACTTCTGTCGCCCAACACAACACCACACTAATCTCATTCAGTGAGTTAATCTAAGAAGTGCAACAAATGACACACAGAGCAAAATGGAAGAAAAAAATTTGTATACGGGGCGGCAGTGGCGAAGTGGGTAAGGAGACAGTGGCGAAGTGGGTAAGGAGGTCGCCTCTGGCGAGGTTCGATCCCCCGCCTACCCGCCACATGTTGAAGTGTCCCTGGGCAAGACATTAAACCCCAAATTGCTCCCGATAGTTAGCTTGCACCCTGCATGCTAGCTGCTGCTATCGGTGTATGAATGTGTACGAAACAATGTAAAGCGCTTTGAGTCTGTGAAAAACCAGGGAAAAGCGCTATATAAGTGGAGTCCATTTACCATTCATAAAAACGTGTCTAATAATGAACAAGAAAATAGTATAAGAAGTGAAAAGAAAAGCCTCATGTCAAGCTGAATGTCAATGTACTTACGCTGCAGTTTTCCGGGGGCACGATGAGCTGTGAGATCTCCCCTCCGTGGACACAGAAGATGTGCTTCATCTCTCCGGTGAAGATGTCCCAGATGATGACAGAGAAGTCCACTCCTCCAGACACCAGGGCCCGCTGGTCGTAGCGCGGGGAGATCTGGAACGGGTAGAGGACGCACGTCACCTTGTTCCTGTGACCGCGCAGGGTGCGGTGGGGCGGCCAGCCTAAAGAGACACACAGGACTTAGGATACTGTGTGTGTGGTGGATGGATGGATGGATGATAAAACTAGATATTTATTCATTTATCTTTTATAGGATTTTGGTCTGAATGAACTGAACTTTCTTTGATATAATGGATTGCTTTATCTATGTTTGTGTTTTATCTTCGTGGTTTTATCAGATTTTCTTTTCATTTTCTTTTAAATAATCTTCGGAAGCCTGATTCAAACTAGAGCTGCACCATTCTCGTTCAAATGTGAATCAAGATTTTTCTCCACAATAATGTATTGTGTAATGTATATTCTCATACATTCTTTTTTTTTTTTCACATAAACACTTCTGACACTTAGACACCCTAAACAGAGATGTTAGTAACAGCTTTAGAATAAATGATTTTAGATTAACTATCGTTTTGACTACCAACACTGTATTTAAAGCTTCTGGGTTAAAAACAGAAGTCAACAGGAATCAACATTTTGGGGCTACAAGGAGAATACTGCAAATTGAATTGATTAATTGTGCAGCCCCATTTTCAAAGCATCTCAGTTTATATGTCAGTCCTAGTGGAGTCTGTTTCCTCACCTCTGCGGAGCATGTGTTCCCCCTGCAGCAGTTGTACGATGGCGGTCTGCGTGGCAGGAACCAGGATGATGCTGCCGTCCTCTCTGCCACACACCAGACGGCCCTGAGAGGGGATGTACACGCTGGACGTCACCTGGAGGGAAAAAACACACAGTCAGGAACTCATAGCATTAGAGACAGACCCATTCATTGGTCGGCCCATTGATCAAGCCCATCATTGGCATTTTGAGATACTCCGCATCATCTGTCCTCAGAAGGCTGATTAAAGAAATGAACTAATAATATTTTCAGACATTGCATTGCCATGGAGCAATGTTAGCACTTTAACAATTTTTTTACATATTTTCATATTTATATAGAGTGTTTTCTAATTAAAAAATCACAGTCAGCTGGACAGTTTAAGTTCAATCATTATTTTAATATTAAATTGTTGTATTAATCAAACACATAAAATCATTATAACTACATAACATTTTGAATGTGTATGCTCCAAACATGTCAGCTTGGTGGAGGATCAAATCCATCAGTAGTATTAGTATAGTGTGGGTTCAAACCTTAATTGGTTCTTCTTTCCCAGGCAGGACACTGAGCTGGTCTATGATGCCAGCAGACACTGGGCTCAGCTTATCAAAGGCCTCCTGGAGACTGATGGTGGAGGACACCTGCAGCTCTACACACAGGCAGAGAGAGACAGAGGCACAGTGAGAACCAGAGAGAGAGGCATCTTAAAAACCAGCCTGAATAAAGTGCTTACTAAATAAAAGACAGAAACTATTTCACGCAGCAAGAGTGACCTTTAACCAGTATCATTAACTAAGTAAACGGATCATGAGATACATCGAGATCTAAATGTGCGCATGTGAGGTTTGTTCATTCACCCTGGATTTTTTTTTTTTAAAAAAGTAGTGTCTTTCGTAACCTTACACCTTTCAGTTCATATTTCAGGAGCTCTTTAAAAAATATCACAAACATAGATTTGACACTGACCATGACACTCTTGGCCACTAGATGTCACTCTTACTCTGTCACTGCTGTGTTTCACCACCACCAACCGGTGTCGAACTACTTCCCTACAGTGAATCTCGATGCTAGCAATGTTCTATTTGTTTTTTAGAATCCATCCTCATGTGCTAATGAGCCCTTTTATGCTCCAAAAACACTGGTACAACTGGCTTTCATCCTTGTTTACAATATATGTAAAGCACTAAGTTGGAACTACATCTGATTAGTTTAAAAGGTGCTATAAAAATACTTTTGAATCGATATGATGAGTGAGTGAGTGAGTGAGTGAGTGAGTGAGATGAGTGAAGTGAGTGAGTGAGTGAGTGAGTGAGTGAGTGAGTGAGTGAGTGAGTGAGTGAGTGAGTGAGTGAGTGAGTGAGTGAGTGAGTGAGTGAGTGAGTGAGTGAGTGAGTGAGTGAGTGAGTGAGTGAGTGAGTGAGTGAGTGAGTGAGTGAGTGAGTGAGTGAGTGAGTGAGTGAGTGAGTGAGTGGAGTGAGTGAGTGATTGCTTCAAATGGGTAAAGAAATATCACGGACACCAATGATATGTGTTGATCCCCCCTGTCATGTCCGCCCCGTAGCCCTTACCTGTGGCAGTCTTTGGGGGCTGCAGAGGCGAGGCGTCAGGAACGCTCCACAGGGACACCCTGCCTGCTGAGTCTCCCTGGATCAGCAGCTTGTGGAAGGGCTCGCGACGGCCCAGGAAGAACCGTGTCACAGGAGGACAGATCAGCAGCTGGAGGAGGAAAACACACATGTCAACATCTGTTTTGGGGGAATTTTTGCCCCCGCATCCTTCTCAACATTGGTTCCAGGTCTGAGGGCCATGTGAAGCTGACATGTTGGGTTTTGCTCTCTGGTTGCCTTTAGTGGAACAACAACAGCAACGACACAGCAAACGGAATGAAAACAGAACCACACACCTCTAATTCACCTGGAACACCTGACTCATCTACAGCCTCAGAAACTTGTAAAATGGTGTGATAGTTAATATAGCCTGATTCTAAAATGGTGTTTGTGTTTTACTGTAGCCACTGCACAAGTCCAACGACCACACTCATTGACACATGTGCTAAGCAGACAGAGCATCCTCTGGTGGGGTCAAAACTACGGTACAGATAGGATGAGGATCATGTGATTGAAGCTGAGCAGAATATAAGTGGCCAACTGTCTTTCCAGGTGCTCAGTACAAAGCTAATATCTAGACCTAACCAACTGGCCTAATACAGAATATCAACTATTTTCACCATTGAAGCCTCAGCTGTTTTTGTTCTATTTATTACAGACTTACAACTTAGTTAACCATGCATTACCAGGTATCCCTCATTTTGATTCTTTCAGAGTAAATTAGGGTTGACAAAAATGGCCTCAATTGGCATGTCATAATAGGGCCAAATCCACAGTATATAAGGATTGTGCTGATTTTGCGGATTACTAAACCTGTCCAAATGAGAGAAAAACAAAGTGCCCAATGCACAAAGACTGTGCAAAGGGGAAATGCATGCAAACTGCACTGCCAAGCAGACAAGGCCTGGTTGCCATGTTCTACTTTTTGCAAAAATACCTCGTTGATAATACAATCTAATTCACAAAGACCAGTGCTAATTGCCACAGGCAGTTATAGTGGTGCCATTTACCGCCACACATACACATGTATTAAATAGGCGCAATGTATCTTTCTATATCTCTTTCTCTTCAAAGTTGATGAGCTTTGAATGATATTCAATTGCTATTGAATAATAATAAAAATTGGACTCTAAAACATTAGCTGCTTTCTTAACCACACATAGGGTTAATCAGTCACATGACCTCCATCATATTGTTCCCTCTGTTGTCATCAAGAGTGTCCTCGATATATTTTACAGTGGCTGCTACTGTACAGTATCAGGTGGGTTTCCTGTTTAACGTCTGTCCATTGATGGAAATCATGGACAAAATCAAGAGCCATAGACATGGACAGTTGTGTCAAATCTTTCACTCTGGATACATGAGGGCCTGGCGCGTTTAAACGTGCTATAGGAAACTCACCAGGACTGCCATGTGAAAAGTAGGACCAAGTGAAATGAGGTCAGACTTGTTGAGGATCTAAACCTCCCTAAACATGGGCTGATTTTTTCTTGTTACCAGACACGATTATATGTGAGGATTACTTCACATGTCAGTTGAACTATTTTACAATTGGTATCGGTAAGTATCTCCCAAGATTCATCGTGTCCTCTGGCCCTCCTGAACCCAAACAAAAGTCTGACTTGCAGCCGTTCTTGGTAATAACTGACCGTGACTGGAAATAATAACTATGCTGGACTTCTAATGCATCATCTCCACTTTGCTGACATTTTAAACTGCAAAAAGATCAGTCCAGAAGTTACTGGGGGATAATGGTGAGATGAGAGGAGGGTAGGATAAAAAGGGACAATTCACCCCAAAAAAAGAACTAACTTGTGTTATTCCCAAATAGTACATTTTGCTCATCGGTTTAAACAGGTTGTAGTTTCATTTGACCAATTTTGATCTTACGCTATAGCTCAAATCAAAACTCAAATCAGTCTGGACTTTCTCCAATATCCGTCCGTTGAACGCAAAAAGTAAAAAGGAATTGGTTGGAAAAAGGCGGGGATTTAGAAAGATCAAACCCTGTTACTATTTATGGGGGTTGAAGTCACTCAGAGGGAGTCAGCAGATCAATATCAAACTGAAGAGTTGGATAGCGATAGCTATAAAGATACTGTAAACAGATCACATCATAGATAACTACAAAAAATCAAGGCTAATCTAATGGTATCACATTAGCATACCCATAGGACAGAGATACCTACCAATAAACAGTTTAAATCTTTCTCCCATCAGAATACACAACGTGAACAAGATCAATTCCAGGAGCTGCGGGCAGGTGCAGGGTTGTTATGACCATCACAGTGATTATAATGAATATGATGAAAGCTAGTGAACCTGTGGGTGTGTAGGAGGAATGGGTGGCCGTCACCACAGCTAATTTGAAAGAGGCACAGAAGCAGGGAATGACTTAGGTGTCCGGTGTGAAACGTAATCGGTTTGTTCAGCTCATCTGAACACAGTGGACGAGCAGAGAGGGTATGCAAAGTGCCACCACAGAACACACGCACACACAAACTAAACCACATCTCCATATGTAGATGTGAATAGATGAATCAAACGTCAGTGAGTGTTTTGAGAAGACAGCACTGGTGAGGCAGAGAAAGACAGAGAGAGAATAACAACCCATGGTGACTTGCAAGAATTGTTTGTGTGTGTTTTGATTGGTTCTGGCTGCAGATGGAAGGGATTTCAACCTATTAATCAAAAAAGGAATTTGGCAAAAATTATAAAGCTATGCTCAATTTACAACATGGTTGTAAATTGTGGCATTTCACTTTTATTCACAACATCTTAGTGGCAAAGTAAATATTTCTGTAGTTGTACTAAGGAATTGTTTTCAATAATAGTGTAGATTAGAAATCAGGGAATTTATGTACTTCTATATGATACAATATACCTATAAAGTGGTGATTTTCATCCTTCATGTTTGCAGAAAATCCATAATGCATGGTATTCCTGTCCCATTCTGCTGTGTATCTTGAGCTTGTCATAAACTAAAGGGACTCCGTGGGTTATTTAGTTACAGAGCAGTTTGGGGACTTTGCATGCATCTTCATAAGTATGAAGACAGATGAGGAGAGTGATGGTGCTTTTGGAAGAGGAGCTTTGTTTTAGTGGGGAAGAGAGCATGAGTTAAAGTGAACCAGAATGAGTTCAGTCTCTCAATCAGGCAGGAAGGAAACCAAAGAGAGGAGCAAACTAAACAGGCAGTTCACTTTGAATGTCATCAACTCAGTGGCTTACACTTCTGTTCCAAGACTAAAATAAATCTGATAGCTAGGCTAAAACATATAAGATGTAACATCTGTAATAACGTACTATTTTAAAAGTTTTTTTGCAGACTTAACCATTTTTTAATTGATTTTATTAAATATGGTGTTCCCCAAGGCTCCATTCTTGTCCCACTGTTGTTTCAATATACTTGCTGTACATATAGAACCAAATTCTATGTCTGGCATCAGGGACTCCTGCATTTTAGAGAACGCTCCTTCATCTGAAATAAATTAGCACCTTACCTAAGATAGTTAGACTGTACTTATTTGTTTTCTGTTTCTCATGGAAAAAATTTTACAATTGTACTGTACAATTTCCTGAGAGCAGAATTAAATTACTGGTGGTCAAACTCCCTCTGTGCCACTCGGAACAAGGATTTACCCATTTTCAAAAGTGTGGAGAGAGTGAATGCGAGCCACTGAGTGGATGTCTATTTTTTCCACTGCTGTTCCCATCGTTTACTCCTCTGATGTACGGTTAGAATGTTCTGGCTGAGCTGCAAATTCAAAACTCATAAGAAGACCATAAAAAAAAGAATCACATCTCTAGACTCTTTATCTCAAATTAAAATGTCAAAAGTACCACATCGACTAACTCACACCCAACTATCTACACCTAACCCTAACCTCGCTTAAAAAGGACCATACCACTGTGTTTTATATACTGATATATATATACATTGGCACTGATGTTCACTTCTTTGTTAATCTAAGTCAACATTGAGTTATCATAGTCATGTCCATTCATTCACAAAAATGATGATTGAAATTGGTAAGATTCACTGATTGCTTGACCAGTCTGTTTTTCTTCACAATTGACAATTACATTTATAGTTACTATGCCAAAACCATTAACCACTGGTATGGTCCTTTAAAAATAGTATAATGGTGCAGAAAATGTAACTATCCATTTTGCATACCCTTGTGTGTTGATTTTGTTCAGGACACACAAAATGGCATGAGTTTGGAAATGATAACTCTTTGATTTAAAAAGTTACATTTCAACTTAAAGCTACTAAAATGGTACAAAGAATGCGCTGCAATTGTATCCATTTTAGTTTTTGCAGCTCAGCCAAGAAGTTGAACCATCTTCTTCCTGCCTTTTCAGTGTGCATTTTTCTGGGGCTTACTGGCGCCTCTAGAGGCCGGTGGCGGTATAGCAGCTCTGGGGTGTAGAGCTTCGAGTCGCACCCGCTGGCAGGGAGGCACATCACCTCCACAACCACCTCCTCCTCAGCAGGGGAGGGGACATGGCAGCATCAGAGGACAGAACAATAACAGGAACAACAAAAAGAACAAAAAAGACACAGACAATAGGGTTGGACGGTAATATGTATCCCCTGTAGAAGGATTCAAATTCAAAAAAAGAAAGTGACCGACGTCCACCCGAGGCTATGCGCTGACAGTGCTGTTTTGATTAACTCAGAATTATTCATGGGGGTGACAAAAGTTACACACTAAAGCTTTAAGTAGAAATACGTATTTCCCGATGTTAATACCATGGGTATAATTTGGGAATGTTTGGAAGGTATTAAAACAAATTGATACCGCCCAACCCTAACAGACAACATATAAATACTAACAAGACAATAAATTATGAAAGCACATAAAACAACAACACATACTGAAGGTCTAAAATTAAATCATAGCAACAACAAAAAAATAAGGGTCGGGTTTCACACACATGGATTAAGCCCAACCATTCCCAATCTGATTTAGCACTAAAAAGGTTATAGTCATTTAGCTATGCACAGTGAGTGAAAGTAGTAAAACACCTGTAGAGTTCATTTTATCATTCAATTCACAAATAAAAGCATGTATTCATTCATTACCTGATCCAGAATGGCTCATTTGGTAATGTCATGCCATATTCATCGCTCACCACTGTCTCTATGTCTCTTTGGAAATATGGATTCATGTTGTAAACGCTGCTACTTTGCTGTTTTGTTATCCCTATGAAGTTCCCATTGGTGAAACAGAACCCATCCTGCAGAAGTTTAAAATGGGAGGGATCATGCCCTTCAAGCTTCTGAATGGCTAATGTCCAAGCCTACATTTGTGATATGCTTGGAGAAAACCCAACCAAAACCAAACTGATCCATCAATTAGTTTTACAATCTAGATCTGATCAAAACTATTCTACTATCTCTAGTTCAGTGACAGTCAACATTTTCAATCTGTTATTTTTAGTCAACTTAGTACGGTATGGCACGCATTAATTTGCGTTTCAATCAGTAATGTGTTTGGAAGAAGGTATCGCTAACCGCTCAATCATTAACAACAACATCTGGACTTCACCTTAGTCTGTTAAACATAACTTCCCCTCCAATAATAGAAATAACAGGAAGGTAAAACACCACAAAATCCTTAACAACAAATATTTAACTCGGCTATAACTGTGCAACATCACAATAATGTTAGTGTCCCGTTAACATTCTTCGCTTGCAAGTCTGTGAAACCCTCCATTTTGAAAAATAATTCAAATATGAAAAATAAAAAAGCTTTGTTTACTCTATGTTTGCTGTTCATTGTAACGTTCTATGGTCTTTACATAGTCTCATTTTTCATAAGGCC
This sequence comes from Ammodytes dubius, assembly GCA_026122265.1. Classification (NCBI taxonomy): domain Eukaryota; kingdom Metazoa; phylum Chordata; class Actinopteri; order Uranoscopiformes; family Ammodytidae; genus Ammodytes; species Ammodytes dubius. The sequence continues at coordinate 5,763,785 of CM047524.1, forward strand.
AGAACATCAGTTGTGCGTTTGCTGGAGATGTAAATCAAATGATCGGAAATTGCAGCAAACTAGTTTCAGATGTCAATCACAGTATGTGTGAGACGTCTTACCTGTTTGTCTGAATGTTCTGCAATGCTGTAGACCAGTGGAGGGATCGAGCCTTCTTTGGTTTTCCCCACGTCACTGCGGAAATGTTCGCTAGCGGGCAGACAGCTGGTGAGGACACACGCACACGCACACGCACACGCACACACACACGATAAGTCTAGGTATACAGTAATAAAGTAGCACATTAGACGTTTGTCTGTTCACAGGGATGTGAGAGCCAGTGTAGCAGTGTGTTTACCTTGCGGGCAGCTTGTAGATGTAACTGCGGCCGTCTTCGGTCCAAATGATGACTTTGTCTGCGGCGATGAACTCTCCTCCGGTCCAGGCCTGGTCACTTTCACTGGGCACGGAGCACAGCAGAGAGTAGTCGCCTGCGTCAAACACCTGAGGCACACACACACACACACACACAAAGAAAAGTACACAAACACACACACAAAAGACAGATATGAATATTTGTTATTGTAGTTATCAGATGGAGCCGGGTCAGACTGAAGCCAAAATGACAGGTCCATTCAGCTCTAGTACTTGATGTGCAGTAGTAACTTGGCCCTTACCCTCCAGTACTTGGAGCAGACGACCAGCAGGCTGCTCTGAGTGAACGTACAGAAGGAGATACTCTGACAGCCCTGACAGTAGATGGGTTTGGACTCTTCTTCAAACACGGGGTCCAGGTCCTGAAAACCCAACCACACACACACACACATTACAAATTACTGCCTGAAACAAGTTACAATATCTGGGAATGGCATAAAGGAATAATAATACGTCAAGCTGACATTGGTTTGGTTTGGATGAGTTTCTTGATCGAGAAAATAAATGTTAGGAGTATCCATTAATGGTTTATGTATAATGCCTAAACGTCATTCAAGATTAAAGAAGATTCAAGATTCAAGAATTCTTTATTGTCATTGGGTGTTTTGCACACAACAAAATTTATGCCGACGGCTCCGGCTTAAATTACACAGTAAAAACAACAAGATATAAAAATATACATAATATATGACATGGATCGTCATAGTAAAAACGATCCATGATAGTCATATAGCAATACAGCCAAGGCCTTTAAGTTGACTTTGGAGTATCAAGAGGTCTTACACAGGACAGATGTTTGTTTTTTTAAATAAACAAACATCATGTATGGCGGTGTACCTGCATTCTGCTGACCTCAGCTGTGATGATCCACACCTTCAAGATCCCGTCACCGACACTGCCACCACTGTGTCCTCTACACACAGACACAGTAACACACAGTCAGTTGTTATTGCCTCATGGTTAATCATACTCTTTACATGATGTCAAATGAACATGGCTCATGGTAACATGTTAAAGGTCACATATGAAGCTGATTTTTTCAGGTTCGAAATTGTAATTTGTTTGGTTTCTACTACAAACGGTTTTCATGGTGTAGTGTATATTTCTCACAGTACCATTGCTGAATCTCCTCTTTTCAGCCTCTGTCTGAAACGTGCTGTTTAGAGTCTCTTTAAGCCCTGCCTACCAAAAAGCCCAGACTGCTCTGATGGGCCCTCAAACTAACTGCCAGTTAGATTCCGGGGTATCTAGGTGTGTTTATCACAGGTGGAGGTAGTGCTTTGTTCGGTAGGTAATGAGGAGGAGTGGCTTCTCCCCTTATGACATCATAAGGGGAGAGAAACCTGACTGCGCTTTTTGTACATAGGATTTCAGCAAGGTGGAGGTGGAGTAAAAAGAGATGGTTGTTTTTCTCATACTTTGGGAGTCTCTCGAGACACAAAAGCAGGGACCCATAGTAATGTTGAAAAACCATGAAAAAAGTGAATTTTGAATAATAGTTGACCTTTAAGATGTACCATGTTAGTGTAAAGTGATTATAGCGTTAATTTAAAAGTGACGCTAGAAGTGGAGAGCATTGGTGAGGTCCTCTGTTCATTGTTTCAATGTTTTGGATTGTTCTGTTTCATTAACTCATTTATATACAGTATATATATATATAAATATAAAGTATATTACAAAAATAAATTGTAAATGAAAATTCCATCCATTCCATGCCCACAGTGTCCTTCACCTTGTGTCCGGTGGGAGCGGATGATGCTCATGGAGCTGATCCAGTCTGGAGAGATCTTGGACACCAGCGAGTACAGCACCTCCAGGCTGGTGGCGTCCACCACAAGGATCTCTGGGTAATGGCCGTTACAGAGCAGACGCCCCTCTCGCTCAGCGTCTATGGTGAACTGATAGAACTGGAGACCCACAAAGGAGAAAGGGAGAAAAGTAGAGATAGACAACAATCTGATCAGAACATAAACAGCTCAAAGGGCAAAACTACACTTTATTTTCTCCAGGTAAGCTTCTAATATGAAATTATGTGTTAAAATACAGCAAAGATAAAACGTTTCAAAGTAGCTAACAAATGAATGAAAAAGTATATGTATTAAGAAAAATTAAACTGAGCATTATAGCAGTAAGTGTGATGTGGTTTTATTATACTGGTGGATTTAGTGCTGTGGAAGTTTACTGTACATTGCAATGACATTACCATGTTAGATACAGAATTACAGTCACCCTCCCTCCTTTCTTTCTTTTACTGATACCATATTAGGAGCGTAGAGATGACTAGAGAATGTACAGTATGAGAGTGAGTGTGTGTCTTACCTGTATGCCGGTGTGAGCGCAAGCCAGCTTGGTGAACTCAATACAGCGTCCATCATTCACATCCACAGACACATCTCTCTGGAAACAGGGACAAACAACAGTTAGACATAAATCTGTAGGAGTGTATCTGCTGTAAACTTAAAGGAATACTTCACCCATACGGAACCGGCGTTCTATCAATATAAAATCGCTATTATAATATAATGAATGAGGTTGTTCTTCCCTCAGCCTTTCCTCAGTCTTCCCTTGGCCCAGCTGTCCTGTTAATCCTAACCATACATTTTCACTAGTGTTACGTCACAGTAGTAAAACGTAGGGTTAGATAGTGAGACCATAACACACTCTTTCTGCCTTTTTTCAGGCTAGGATTAACTGATTTCAAAAATGTTTGCATGTTTATGCTACATAGGGTCTCAGAGTTCAATACACCTTCATATTCCCACTGGTGAAGTAGGTCTTTAAGTCCTGGGTTTTACGTTTTATTTTCTTTAGATTTGAAGAAATATATATTTGATATTTTTTGTTACCTTCAAATGTTTTAACAATTTTAGTGGTCGTCTGTCTATTTATAGAGCAGAATAAAAAAGTTGGCCAAAGTGTTTTACAGAGCCAACTATTAAACAGGCATATAGTGTTTTTCATCAGATCCAAGTGTACACCTCTGTACAGCTGTCACCAGTGATAAACTAATCAGTCAGTTGACATGGAATTAAATTATTGCAACCTACAAAACACAAGCTGGTTACAGCTCCTCACATGAGAAACGTAGGAGGGGCCAAATGTACTGACTGTTAGACCTGTATTTCAACCATAAGTCAGTATTTAGATGCATTTTGTGTTGGTAGCCTAACCAATGTACAATGGGCCAACATTCTCCAATCCAATATTAGAATTATAGTGATCAAAGTATTATAAAAGAAAAGGGTTTACTTCATTAAAAATTCATAATCCACCCGTAGTCTAGGCATAGAAATCATGCTATTTTGCAACACCAGAGACTAACACAAAGATCAATGTTGCCACAATAACAGAAATGTGAAACAACGTAGGAGACATCTGGACCACTGGTGCATTTGTGACACCAAAAAAAGTGGAATGAAAAAGATCCTGGATGAGTTTTTTAATATGCAGAGTTTAAAATCCATGTTAACAATTAATCTTTCTATCGTGTGTGTGTGGTGTTTGTGTGTTTGTGTGTGTGTGTGTGTGTGTGTGTGTGTGTGTGTGTGTGTGTGTGTAATCAACCTCCACTCACCCGCTCTCTGATGCACTGACGATGTACTGTTTGTCACTGCATGTACTGGCCTTAGCCAGACAGGTGATGGAGGCTGTATGGCCGAACAACATGGCCCTGGGGCAGATCTGATCAAACAAACAGAAGAAAGGAAGGAAGGAAGGAAGGAAGAAGAACAGACGATGACAAGCAGAGTCAATAGAAAGTAAGTAGGCGCAAGGGCTGGGCAATTAATCCAAACCTACATTCACCCGGCAATCGACTTAAACTTGCTCATGTTGATTATTTTGATTTGGGCCCTGTCCAAGATCCTCTTTCTTTTACTCTTAATCAGCAGTGATTTAGTGACTTATTTTATATGACATTTATATTTAACATATTCATTCATTCATCATTTCATTAGATAAAATATCCCAGCTTTAAAGTTGAGCATATTTACAGTATGGACCTTAGCAGTGAGCTATGAATGCAAAAAAATTAAAATAATGGTTCAGTAATCGTAATGGTGGTAAAATGTTCAATTAATGGTGCTATTGATTTGCAGTCAAATGGCCCTAGTAGGCCACCTCCGTCCTCCAGTACCTCCAGCTCTGGTGTCATGTCCCACAGGCAGATCTGTCCGTCATGGCAGCCTGTGATGATGGTGTTGAAGTCGTCCATCACCAGCACACTGCTGATGCAGTGGGTGGGAGCCATGCGGCCCCATAGCACTATGGGTAGAACCAAGCTGTTCCCCGACATTATGCTAGTGTGTCTGGAAGGAGCAGAGTAAAAGAGTTAGAGCGTTAGAGAGAGTGAGTGAGAGAGAGAGAGAGAAGAGAAGAGAAGAGAAGAGAAGAGAAGAGAAGAGAAGAGAAGAGAAGAGAAGAGAAGAGAAGAGAAGAGAAGAGAAGAGAAGAGAAGAGAGAGAGAAGAGAAGAGAAGAGAAGAGAAGAGAGAGAGAGAGAGAGAGAGAGAGAGAGAGAGAGAGAGAGAGAGATGTTAAAAGTTTTCTGGAAGATCTATTGAAAACCTTGAAAGCCCTGCCCATTGAGCTCCTCGTTTGCATTAAATGAACGGCTGTGATGAGACTTCTATTAATTACCAGTTTCTCCTTAAATGTTGGTATTGCTCTTCATCCTGTTTATTTTATTTATTTCCCTTTTAATCACAAACATTTTCTTCCATTCATTAGTCTTCTATTTGTTTACAGTGTATACTGTGCAAGGTCCTACACCAATAAAGCTTGCTAGATTTAATCATGCACATTATGCAAGACCCTGGAACATCTCTAGAACTCGTTAACATGTCTTTGATAAGTCTTATATATGTTGACATCTGTATTGTGTGACATTGCATTCTTGTTTAGAGACACAGTTTGACTAAATATAGGCCTGATAGCTTAATGTTTTATCATTACTTGCAACAACAACAAAAATATATATATATACAACTTTAATATTACATTGAAAGAAACGAACAACCAGAGTCCAATACCCGGAGCCCTTTGATGTAAACACATCAAATAGAGCTGATTCAGAGATTATTCCATCACGACATTACATGAAGGTGCTAAATACATAGCATGTTAGCATGCTAATATGCTAATGTATAACATGTAACCCAATTCATGTTAACCGGGAATATCGTAACCTGCCGACATTAAAATTAACAATACTCCTTCTATATGCAATCAATAGCTCTTGTCAAATCAGTAGATTATAGTGATGTCATAGACACAGATACACCGTCAATAAGTCACGAATCATCGTCCTGTCATGGAGACTGGTGCAGACACAGCTGCGACCCTTTGACAGAAATAAACAACACATAGAGCACACACGTTCACACGTTCACATGAAAACATAAGCAGTTTGTGTGTTTATGCTTCATTAGAATAATTAACCTTGGCGTTATGTTGAGGTTTACAGGCTGTGCAGCAACATTTTAGAGAGTAAACATGGATGCAGTCAATTCACATTCAGCTAAAGGGCAGTCTCTGACACCTGGGGAAAACGCAGCAGCGGTGAATTCTGAAGATATCTAAATTTATAGCGAGCTGTCACTGAATACCAGGCGTTAGAGGACAGATTAGCTGTGTGCAGTGATCTGTGAAGTGCTAGCGATGACGTTAAACTACACCTGCAATAGCCACTACCGGGTTGGCACAGCTAACGAGAACCGAAACACAATGTTAAAAATTGCGATACGTACCACAAAAAGGAGTACTAATAGAACATTTCCTCCTAATGGAAGGCTTATGGACCAACGTTGCCCTTCTTGGCAAATAAAAACAGGTATTATCCTAGTTTACGGTTTATGTTTTTAGCTGCTCGTGCCACTGACAAACCGAGACGTTCGGTCAGCTGATCACGCGACAACCGTGAGCCGCTTCCGGTCTGATGTTTTCAAAGTAAAGAGATGCCGCATTCGTTTTAATCATAGATAGTATATTAATTCAAACCGGATTCCACGAGAAAACTCATCGTTAACGTTATCAAAAGTAAATTGACATACGAATAAAACATAATTATATGAATATAACGGGGTTTAAAACCTGTAATAATTTATTTAAATTTACTCAAAAAACATTTTGTTTTAGATTATCTGGCTTGAACTTCCGATATGCACATTTAGCCTTCGAAATAAAAGCATAAAATAAATATGTTGTGAACGTTTGATTCAATTATTTATTTATTCTGTTATACTATTAGTTACATAGTCAGTTTAGTTTAAGTTATGGTTTGTGGGATAGAGGTAAGATCTCTAAAAATGTACACACTGAATTGAAATACTGAATAGGCTACTGATAAAAAATAAAAAATAAACAGACCGGCCGGAAGTCATGCTGTTGTTGTCAACTTGACTACACGTTTTCTGGCTGAAACTCTGCACGTGTTCGGCGCGGTTTGGCCACACATGGGGGGGATTTTTGGACCATTCTCACTGGATTTGTTTCTTTTCGGGCACCACTGTTTGCATCGGCATGTATAGCTTGTCGTTTGGTTCGCTGGTCGCGTGTCACGATGACTGGAAGAGGAGAAACGTGCTTATTCGTGCTAGCAAAGATTAGTGGTTGGGAAGCTAACATTAGCTGAAAACAACATGTCCGGACTTGTTCCCAGCAGACACGCGGAGGAGGAATAGCGACAGATATTCACCGCCAGAAAACCTGACAGTTGGTTTATTTCGTCTGTGACTAGCATAATGGATTACCAGTTTCCACAGGAGCTCTTTCCGTCGTTTTACAACTGCGCACCGCCGAACTCTGTACTGAAACACAGCGCTGGAGACTGGGGCGGATACGACCAAGTCAGACCTCAGGTGGGTCAGCTGTCAACTAGCTACAACATGATAATAATGCTGCTACTGCTATTCCTACTGTAAAAGCTCAAAGATTAGAAGATTAGTAATAGCCTAGTCTCGCAAAGCCAGACCAAACTACAGCAAGTAGTATGAGTAATAGCCTCATAATTCATTGGGTAGAAACATTGAAAATCATAGTTGCAATATTTACCCAAAAAAATGTTAAAAAATAAATAAAAGTTACAAATAAAGGAGTTTATATCGGTTATATAAGTTTAAAATATGTATTGGTTATTTGCCTGTATAGTTAGAGTTTTTTTTATTATTAATATTTGACACTGTTTGTGTTTTCAGGGCGGCTCTGGTCCTCTTTCCAGCTGGACATTTATATCCAGACATCAGGTGGTAGGGGAGACATGGCGTCACACTGAGCCGGTACCGCTTCCCCTCCTGTCCCCTAAACATGGTGAGTTCAGGCTCATTTTTCTTTTAGCGAGATATTTATATTTAAAAAAAAATCTCTATTGAAACAGCCAGAACACGTGGTTCTAAATCATTTACTTTCTGATTTAACCTTTGATCTACAAAAATCTATGAATAAAGTGTAATTGAAGATGGGTCCGTTGTAAATAAACGAAAATGCAAGATAAAATGTATCAAATGATAACAACATATAACACTCAGTTTTTTTTTCAAACATCCTAAAATCCTGTGGTATCATCTGTCAATTTGTAAAATATGGAAATATTTTTTTCAGCTGTGCTTTGGCCTTCAACTCCTCCAGATCCACTTGACTTTACAGAACATGTGAGTACAAAAAAATTAAATAAGATACTCTCACATCTAAGAAGCCGGTATTGAATACCCTAGAGGCACAGGTGTTGTTTTCCAACATTTCTTTATAGCTCCAGCACTTGTTTAATAAGATTAAGACAGATATTAAAATCATAATGTTTAATATATTTCTTATCATTACAATAACAAATTAAACAACCATTCATGGGTCTCAGAAAAAAAAATTGCACAATGATGTTCCTAATATAATAAAGGGAATGCAATGCATAGTCGTTCAAACCAACCACATCAGATTGTTAACAAACATAATCAGATATTTTTTATTTGGGGTTTATTAAGACACAATGAATTTTTCCTTTTTTTGGTATCTAGATGCAGAACTTCTTTATGGACCACAGCCAAGATGCCTTTGGGTGCATGGGGGAACTCCTGGGTGAAAACTTCAACTTCAAACCAGGATCGAGAGGGGTGAGTATCACATGAATACACTTTCTATTCTGATGGTGTTAATGTGCTAGAAAGCCCTTCTATCTCAAGTTGTTCTGGTGCCTTGTCCTTCTTGTCCTCTCCGTATCTCAGCTACGGAGCATATCAAGTATGGATGCAGATTTCAGGCTATTTCCCTTATCGAATTTCCCAAGTGATTGATCGTTCATCTTTACAGCTCATACACTTCAGTCAGTTAACAAAACGCAAGGTCAAATATTTTGTAACTCCAAATTGTTTATAGCTCCTGTTATTATTACACAAGCAGTGACATTATTGTCCTCTAAGAGGACTTATATCATGTGTGTGTGCACGCTGTTTTCAGAGGAAGAACTCAGTGGACATGTGGAGGGTGAAAAACATCCTCGATCTTCTGAAGTTGAAAATGTGAGTGGACCCTGACTGACTGTAAAAGTGAGTGTCTGGGGAAATGCTAAGTCTATTACAGAACTTTTAAACCTTGGTCACAATTTCATTTTGTCTAATTTTAATTTTTTTCTTTTTTCTCTCCCAGATGTGAGCGGACATACTCCTCTAAAAGCCTGGATGCGTACAGTGTCCTGCTGTCAGACGTGGTGCACACTGTCCCTCCTGAGCTGCTGGGCCTCTGCTACACGAGGAGCTGACGGAGCAGAGAGACCGCATGCTGTTCTCTGAAGGAGCCACTGGGGGCGCCATGACCTTCCTCCCCTTCCCACAGAGAGACAGCGACTCTCAGCCCGGCTGCCTCCTCTACCCATCCAACCAGGGACTGGACTGTCTCAGTATCCTGCTCAACACATGACATATTGGAGGTTAAGACAAAGATGGGCGTTTCACAGACATGGATAAGCGTATTCGGACTATTGTCCTTCAATAGACAATCTCCATTCAATTCTTTTAGTCCAGGACTAAGCTTAATCCATGTCTGTGAAACTGGCCCATACTGTTAGAAGTATGGCTTTTCACCTACATTTCCTTAATCCTCCCAGGAGTCTTCAAGTTTCTGCAAATGAATCAGATAGGTGTGCCGGGGATGTCTGACCTCGGTACCATAAGTATAAATTTGTCAAGTTCTGTTGGCATCAAATGTCTGCACAGATTTTTATCTTAAAAATGATAGTGCGTTACTTCTGAAACAGCTAAACACTGTAGCCTTAATTGATTATTGTTTGAGATTCATAAACAAAGGGATTTAAATATAGAAAGTAATCATACCCAAATTTGACCACGGTTTTGATCACCATATTAGTCACTCACTTTGCAAGCAAATGTTCCTTCTGGGGTTCCTCCTTCCCCACTGTTGACGTTCTGCTTTTTACAAATGGACTAATCAGTGAATTGACCTAATGTGTGAGGTAGAGGGCTAAAACATCCCGATGCATGTTCAGTGTGTGTGCTGGTTGTGGGTTCTTAACCGCAGTCCCTCAGACTTCCACCGAGTGGAGCTGCAGCACCACAGAGGAGGTTCCTCCTGTTTGGACGTGAGCAGCAGTGAGTCCTTCAGCTTCCAGCTCAAAGGCCCCATCAGACAGGTCACCTTGCCTCCCTCTTCAACCAGTGTAAGGATGAGAAAAAGAATAAGAAGATATACGTATGATAACATTTCATCAGGAGTGTACAACTGTCATGTGTTTTTTTTTGCAGGTTGTGTTGGTGTGCGGTCGGATCACCTGTGTGGAGTCTGGAGGTTCAGTGAAAGCAATGAGCCACGGCTACTGCAGGTGGTCAACACTGGAGAGGTGGCCACATGCATCAGTGTCAGGTGAGTCAAGGTCAGCATGGAGTTTAACTCTCCTCTGCAGCCTCCAGCCTCAGCGGCAGGAGAAGACTTATTAAGGCTAGGTTTACATGACAACGGTCTCGCTAAAAATGGAATACATGTCCTTTAAGTTTGACATAACTTCCACGTTTAGACAGCAGTTTTTTTTCCATATGCACACAGATCCTCAAAAGGGACCTCAATCATTGAAGTATGCATGCTTGGCCAGTAGTTGGCGCTGAACTAAGTGCACTTTGGTGCAACTAAACAAACTGTCTCCGCTGATCACAATAATAGCAATGGCCCAGTGGAGACACCGTGCAGCTAACTACACTTTGTTGGAGGAGCGTTAATAAATGTATCAGAGAAAGCGACATACACAGCTCAATCCGCTACTCCCTTAATTTATCATCTAACTTTCGTCTGGCTATTTGACTGCAAATAATATATGCATGTGTGGAGCCATTATCGCAGGGAACGGCTTTGTTATTTACTATATACCATGTTGAAATGGTTATTGTGTACACAGTAGCCACTTAGTTATTCAAATTGATCAATTTGAGTAATGGTGTTTCAGTATTGTTTCCCGCTGTGATGTCAGTCTCATGTGTTAGTGAGTTTGGTGCCAGTGAGAGCGAGACAAACTGTGGACTGTAGGCAAAGTGAGGAGAAGACCTTATTCTTCCTACAGACACACTATCTCTTTGACAGTATTTTAAGTGAGTCACCTGTCTGGAGAAACACGTTGTCAAATCACTTTTTGCTCAATTAAATCTATTTAATACACAGCCAGGCTATAATGGTATGTACACAAAGGTCTTATAAGCTAGCAAAATGCCCGTTTACAGAGCTTAGGCTGTGTATTAACCATGGATCAGTGGGACAAGTAGCGGATCGTGAGGAGATATCCACTGACTTGGACAACAATCCTTCTCGCTGACTCCACCCTGTCAGTCAGACTAAATGTGTTGTGTCCCACCAGGATGCAGAAGGTTCGGGAGGAAGAGCATAACCTGTACTTTAACGCCAAGTCGCCCTGGCGCTGGTGTGAGTTCTCGGCCCACCCCAGGGTGATGCTGTACGCAGACAGGACGGGGGTGGAGCTCTCAGACATGAGGGTGAGACTACAGCCTCTGGATAGTAGTGTAGTGTACTCTATTAGTTTTATTATAGTCCCGATGAACACAACTGAGTAAATGATTTGAATACAATAAAGTATTGGTAGTGTTTAAGACGAGTATTGTAGATCCCCCATAATAGTCCATTTTTAGGATAAAAATAATTCCTCTACACTGGTTAGGCGAGATTCCAATAGTGAAGTATTCCTGTTTAAAGACCACATACAGTGGTGCCTACGTCAACATGAAGGTGCTTTCCCACCTAACCTGTTTGGTTTAAACAACCACTAAGGCATTTTACACACGCCTGGTCAATAGAACTGTGAATCAGACTAAACAACCAGACCTAAACCAAATGAAAAGTCTTGTGTGTTGACCTACATATTTGAGATGGTTCTTATACACATGTCCAAACTCTGCCAGTTCAGGGATTTGATTGGCTTGAAACCACTTGTGGTATTGTATGACGGCCCTGCTTTTTTGGCCTGGTTATTAAGTTGGATTTTGACACTGCATGATTCTGAAGTTTTAATCCTTCGCTACTTACCAACCTCCACACAGCAACTTGGAGTCAGTTCAGTACAAAATAAGCCCACTTTTAACTTTTAGTTATTTATGTTTAATGTATCTACTTGTTTGAGATTTTGGTGTCTGAATTATTTATTTATTTTCTCTCCATCCAGGTGAGTGACGTGGTGGGTCACACTCTGTTTCGCATCAGCAACACATCAGAGTGTCGCAGTGGGGAGAGACTCATTGTGTCCAGGTATCTGGGAGACGTCCACTCCTTCCACCACCTCCTCACCACACAGGTACATTCATACAAACAGAGAATGACACTACCAACAAGTAGTTATTTAAACTATTAAAACCCCACAGGACTTTACTTTAGATTTTGGTGCCGGTTCCAACGTTTCTAAAATGATGAACTGCTATAACATTTCCATTTGATGGAATGGTGCAGTACCTGCTTCCACCACTATATGTCAGAATTTTCCCTGGTTCTTGTTTGGAGGTGGGTAACTCAGGAGGAGCAACAAGAGGTTTCAATAGGTTAAAGGAAATGACTACTCCCAAGTTTGGAATCCCTAGAACCAAAAAAAAGTTTGAAAATGTAAAAGATGTTAAGCCCAGCCAGATTTCTAGCCATGTTATTGCCATGACTATGGATGGTATTGGCAACTACTGGATGGATTGCAATTCATTTAGTTATTGACATTCATGGTCCCCAGATGATGCATCTTAATTTGGTATGATTTTGGCGGCACTAGATTTTCCTCTAGTGCCGCCAGCAGGTTAAAGTTTAAATGTATCCAGGGGAATCATCACACTAAATTAAGATGGTGAACAGACTATACCTAGCTTTGTGTTGTTACCATGCTGATGTTAGCAATAGAACATTTGAGCTCTTCTGTATTATTTGTGTCACATTAAATCACCTGTACACATGACACTGCTGTTTTTTTTTTATCCGTCGATATGTTGCTACCATAGTCAGTGTTTCCCGCAGGATTATTTTCAGCAGCTGTGTTGTGGTCCCCCGAACCCTCTAGGGGGGGCCACTGCTGTGTGAACGTGGGGGAAACACAAATTTTTGTCTTTACGAAAACAACATATAGAGCGTTAATATAAACTGGAATTGCTAACAATGGCTAACCAGAAGTGATTGCTAAGGCCGAACGTTCATGACATGTTTTCTTGTAGTTTCCCACTTGTGCCACTGGAATGCAGTCAACTCAGTGTGACGTCACTCTCAGTTCTGACCTCCGACTTCCATTGTAAAAGGAAGGCAGCATAAGTACTTCCTCAAACAGCCCTCTAACATGGCTATAGACTCTTAGTCTGGCTGATCACAACAACAGAAGACTCGGTTCATTTGTTAAATTAAAACTTAGATTTAAAACCGTTTTCATAAAAAAAAATGTAAGCCACCATCCCTGCCAAAACCCTCTCCTGCCTGCTGTCATATGACAGTCACATGGTATTTATAAAATGTGTTCTTTATTTCTCTGCCTTTCTCTTTCTCTCTCAGTACTCGGCCTACATCATGGATGAGCGTTTCCCCAGCGTGCCCATGCTCAAGTGTGATCACATGATGCAGTCTCCGCCCCTGTTCACTCACGTTGTTCCTGGCTCCGCCTCCTCTGGGGCTAGAACTACTAAGATCGTGCTGGGCTCCCAGAGTTCTCAAGAAATCACACTGCTGCAGTACTCAGGTCAGCCCACAGGGACAATCAAATACATGCTGTTATCTGTTATACTGCTTTATTATTATACAGTTTCAAACTTTGACTTTATACCTATGAGTGTGTTAAATCTCCTAAATGTTAAGTGGTTTCTTGGAATCTCAGGAGCACTCAGGGTCTGCACAAACCACCATTATAAAGCTGTGTGTGTTCGTTCAGGAGGCCGAGCGGAGGCCTGTTCCAGTCGCGGTCCTCCTCAGGCCCTGCTCAGACCCAGAGACAGTCTGAAGCAGCTTCCCGTCCAGATCCCCCACCGGCTGGACATGGCTACCAACAGACTGTCCTCACCGGCCGCAGGTATGGGGACAAGGGGAGAGAGAGTGGGTCCCTGGGTTTGGCTTTCACAGGGTTAGAGCTTCAGAGTGACGCAAAGTCCAGACAATGATCCAAAAAGAAGACTGAGAAAGTTGTATTATTCAATTAGGAAAATGTACTGTAAAATTCGGTATATAACACGCAGTCTCTTTCTGTGTGCAGCCCTGCAAACTTGTTACCTTCTGTCAAGATCTTGCCCTTTCTTGGAACTAAAATCAGCTACCTGCATGATCCGTGTAGATCCAACAGAGAATGGGAATCCAAAATGGAACCAATCAATGTGTTAGTCAGAGTGCAGCGTGGCTATTAGAAAGAGCCCAAAGTATCATGGGGCTGTTAACAGTTGTGTGGATACGCACTAAACGTCATTTCGCTTAGCCTGTAGGGTGCCTAAAGGATAGTTCAGTTTTTTGAAGTGGGTTGTATGAGGTACTTATTAGTGGGTTACCTTATGGAGATGGTTATCATGCAGTCACTATACGGATAACCATATATATATATATATATATCATATACATATATATACAAATGCTACTGGAAATAATCTCAGTTTAGCATACCATTGAACAGATATTTAGGTTTTTGGTTAGAATTTATAGATGTGAGGACATTTTTTTTCCTTCTTCTGGCCTCTGCAACAGTACAAGGCTGACTTCTGCTTCAACCACGTCTCCCCTAAACTCCTCATAGTGGCTGCACTGATCACCATCTCCATAAGGTACCACAATGCCTAGTACCCCATACAACCCCACTTAAAAAATACAGAACTATACCTTTAATACAGCACAACACTGTTATGATGGCAGATATCCTGACAAAGCATTTGCTCAATTATAGCAATTTATGGGGCGGGACCTGATAAGCCTTTGGCTTCTTCCGTCTCCCTTTCGGGACAACACAAAGTATGATGTATGAATATTTGCAAGAGAAAATTGTGTATTGTGTGGAATTGTCCGAAAGAATAAATAATAAATAGCGCTATCTGTTGGGTAAAATACTGTGAATCGAGTAGCATCTCAGAAGTCCTGTCCTAATGGTGGGGTTGCCAGTTTTGAGCTTTGTCTAAACTACTAAAAAGACACTACATGTTTGATGTGGCTGAACTTTTGTTTTGTTTTTTGGTGTGTTTGTCCCCAGGTTTGACTTGTATCCAGATGAAGGGAGGAGGAGAGGACCGCGGTGAGGAGTGTGTGTGCGTCCTACAGCTGACGGAGGCCGGAGACATTTTCTACCAGATCCTGGAGCCTGAGCAGAGTGAGCCCTCGTCTCCAGCCCCGGCAGCAGAGGACCGACCTCTGCCTCAACCAGCAGCAGCACCTTCTCAGCCGGTGGTATCGGACACATCCAGCGACGAGGGCGTCATCCAGCCCACACAGCACCCCACTGCCCCCAGGCATGTGGCCGAAACACCCGAGAGGGAACAACCAGAGCTGGACGACTTCTCTGACTATTCCTCTGATGATTCAGAGTCTGCACGTAAATTTCGAAACTTGAGACGTTTGAAACTGCAAGTCGTCGTTAATAATGAGGATCCGGAGCCCGATTCACTGTCTGATTTGGAGACAGGTGTGGAAGATGGAATTGTGGGTAAAAATAATGCAGATAATACTGAGGCAGAAGTGGACAACAGTCACGTTGTTCATTCTAAGAAGGAGGCTCCGGTGAAGCTCAGCGACGGTGCTCTGCTCACATGGAAGCGTTGGCTCCAGAAACTGGTGAAAAAGAGTGGTCGTCAGAAGGGCCACAGAGCCAGCCTGAAGCATCTCACCATGGACGCTCAAAGCCTCCTCCAGCAGCCTGAGGACCAGGCAGTGAGCCATCCACAGGAGGAGCAGCTTGTGGCGAGCCTGAGGCAGGAGCTGAGAGAGGCCATGTCCAAACGCTCTCTGTTGGTCACCAGCACCGTCCAAAGGTAGGGAATTAACTTTCTTTACATGGGGCTTTTTTTGCCACTGTGAAATGTGTTTGGGGCGTTTTGGATAATTTCCAGGGTAATTGTTTCAAACCTTGTGTCTATCAGGGTACAGCCAGGGTTCCCCAAATCAAATTCAAGACTTCGTAAAACCATCATTTTGCGATTCTGGAGAATGCTTTTGTTGTCAAAAATATTTTTGGTCAATATCAGTGACTATCTCCTCATGATATGCTACCTTTCTGTATTGTGTGTGCTCTGAAAGAAAATCCAATGTAAATACACAGAGTAGGCTCTGTTATCAACATGTTGCAAGCTATGAACCCCTTTGTTTACATACCAGTTTACAGAGCTTAGGCTTTGAATTAAAACAAATTAAAAAAAAGTTATTTTTACAATGTGCGGACAGGATCAGGAGGGGATATTCACTCATTTTGACAACGAGCATTCTCCAGAATCGCTGGCTCCACCTTTTAAACATTTGCAATGTGAAAAGATTTACTTCAATCTGTGTAACATACACAGAAAACTGAGCACAAGTGAGGGAAGACTGTCCGAAATGCTTCCTTGTGTAGGAGGAAGGGGAAGGAGTGTGTGCAGGAAAGTAATAGTAGAAATGAATGGGCAAGGGCAATTTCAGAGTTTTCCGGTGCATTTTGCCCTGAGCCTCCACTAATGTCCTTCCCTGCTCTGCCCCCTCAGGACTCCAGATATAGTAGTGGTACCAGAGCCGGTGGAGACAGCGGCGTGGGAGGACCCCCTGAGCCAGCGTCTGAGCCTCTCCTGGCAGGGCGAGGCAGCGTGGAGGGCCTGGTGGGAGGACCAGCTGGGGCTCAACATGAAGGACAAGCAGGAGGCTCTGCGGAGGAAGAGGAGGAGAGAGAAGGAGGCGCGCAGAGCAGGGGGCAGACGCCTCACTCTGTCTGGGAGCTTCACCTCCTCGCCCGCCTCCTGTCGCTCAGACCTGGACGACTTCTCTGACCTGTCAGGCTGGTCCTCTGCAGGCAGCCAGGGTGCCTGGTCCGACTGTTCCCAGCCCGGCACCCCCAGAGCAGTGACGCCCACCAACCCAGCTCCCACCCCCACCTCCAGCCCCACACCAACACCAACACCTCAGAGCCTTAAAGGGAAACCTGCTGGGGATCAGACACCGAGCACCTCCCGTCTTCAGGCCCTCAACCAATCACTAAACACTCCAGCCCCAACACCGGCCACTCGCAAGAAGAACAAACGCCCAGCCGATGACTACATCAGCTCTCTGTTTGCATCACAGGTAAGAGGGCGCTGATGTGTTCATGTATGTGTGCCCTTTACGGGTCTAAACACTTAACACTAGTGCTAGGTTTAAGCACAACAACAAGAGCGGCAGATATAGCATATTTACACGTGTTGTCTCTGGCTTTGTATTGTTAACAAAAAAACATAACCTATCCAGCGTACTGGACTCTAACACAGGGGAACATAGTGATCACATGTTGGTCAGCATCTCAATCACTGACCCGTTGACTCACAACAAGTGTGTGTGCTGTGTTTTCCAGGGCGATGCCTCGCAGCAGGACGGCTACTTTGTGGAAGACGAATTGGAGCTCCGGCAGCCCCCACCTCTGGCCTCTTCCTCCCAGCTCCGCAGCTCCCAGCTACGCAGCTCCCAGCCTGGGTCACAGAGAGGGTCAGGGTGGGTCTGTCCTCCGCCTGGTCCTCCCCCTGGTCCATGCCCTTCTCCCAGAGTTCACAGGGGCGACGGTCGCAGCAGGCATCGCAGCCCAAGAAGAAGAAGTATCAGATGGGATTTTGATTCATTGGTCCATCTTTTTCATCACACGGCGGGAGGAGTGTATCGTTTTGGAATACTTGTCGTGTTAAGAACAACTCAGGGGAAAAAAAACAAAACAAGGGGCTCGATCGAGAGGCCTCATTCTGAATCATGTTATCTTGATTCTCTGCTATTCATCCACAGTTTGTAACACTGGGACTGTGTTTGATCAACTTCACATACAAACTGGATCTAAGTGAGGAGGATCATTTGATTATGTTGGAAAACCAGACACCTGGAGGCTGGAGACGGACTGAAGACTGGTTTGGTAGGCGGAGTAGAATTTGCTATCTTTGATGGTGTGTGTGTGTGTGTGTGTGTGTGTGTGTGTGTGTGTCTCAGTGTGTGTGTGTGTGTGTGTGTGTGTGTCAGAAACTTGAAATTATCTGAGCTGGCCCTCAGGCTGATGATGGATATATTATTTTTGCTTTTCTGGAAACAGTCACACTGCAGGTGACTGTGATGTTTTTATCTAGTTTGACTTTCATTTCATAACACTGTTATAGAGATTGGATAACACTGTTGATTGCTAAATGAGGAGGACACAGCTGTTAACTGGAGAGTCTTAAAGGAGAAGTAAGCGATATTTTTTTTATATACATGTTAAGTCACTCTATATCCATACAGCAATCACTTAAACAGTATGCACAGTTCATAACATAGGTCTCCCATTCATTCAGCTTTGCAGTATTTGGCAGATACAATTTGGACTATCCCAGTCATTTTAACCAATCAGGAGACAGATCGATATAAAGAGGCGGGTCTCTGTGCCTGTGAACAATGACTCGCTGCTCTTCATCACGGCACTATCTGATGAAGACGGCTGTGTGTTCATGTGGTGGTGACGTAGGGACGAGGGAGGGATTCCTAACTGCTGGTCACTGGCAGGAAGTTAGCTTAAAGGACCATATCACTTAGTTCTCCTTTAAGAGCTGAAAGGAACTGAGGAAAATAAGACATGTAGGTATTTCTCCACTCTGGGAATTCCTTTTTATTGTTGCAATGTGCCTTTACCAGTTGTTTCTCATGCGGCACACTTTTTCACTGACAAATGAAAGTAGAACTGGCTGTGAAATGATGTTAAGAAAACCATGCTACATCTGATTTTTCTATACAGACTGCATTTATTTTCTCAATAAAACCACGGCTCAAAGAATTCTTGGGATCTCATTGAAACACAACAGTAACATGCTAAAGTGTTACACTCTAGAGACTGTTACAGTTGACTTTATTTCTCCCAATTTGTGACAATTTTTGGAAGTCTCAAAGTTACAGATTTGGGGGATAAGACTCAGGATAAAGTGATTATGTATGTAATGTGAACTGTATAATTTTTAATACTAGGCCATAGTATACAAGCAACAGCAGTTTGTGTTGTCAGAGGAGGGCTGTGGTAGCCTGGCATTCCCAGACCTGCCACTAGGCGCTGGCAAATTAAATTTGCTGCGCGTGTTGGTCTGGACACGCTCCGTTGAAGCTTTATCAGAATATCAGAAATCTGGGATAACGTTTCAATTGGTTCTATCTAATATGGGCGCGCCAGAGCCCTTTTATATGGTACTCTGGGGAGGACGTAACCGGATGACGACAGTGACGTGCATGCGACGTCGAAGCCGTGATAGTAAACATCAAAGATGGCTGTGGATATGTTGTGTGAGTTTGAGACTGCTTTGGCCTCGACCCTTAACGATTTGGAAGACGGCACTCAAATCGACTTTCATTAGCAAGTAAGTGGAATGTTCTGTTTTGCCGACCGACAACGGCAAACGTTTAATTTAACAGTTTAACAGCTGTTCGCTAAACGGGGCTTACGTCACCTTCGCTCTGATTGGTTGTAGTGCTATCCAACTGCGTGCAGTGGCATTTGAAATGCACGAGTAGGAGCCGCCCCTTGAGTTGGAAATTACTATTGATCGTCGCCAGACCCTCTATCGTTCAAGATATCAGGGTCAGGATTTCCAGGCTAGGGCTGTGGATGATCTGGGGCCAATTCACTGAATCTCCTTTTAGGATGAAAGTATACTGCTTTAGCTGCTGAGTGATGACAAGCTCATTTCATTTCATAGCTAAGCTACATGGTGCTTAAAGCTGCAGTGTCTAATTTTTTCACTGTAATATTTGGCAAAACTGTCATAATAGGCATTCAGCTATATGTAGGTGAAGTAGTCTGAAAATATTTTTTCATCACTTTGCTCCCCCCTGCCTCTGTGTGCTGCCCCCCAAAATTGCCACCGCTCATGTTAATTTTGACCAATCAGAGCAGGCTCAGATACTCCGTTCTTATTGGCTGTGGGACTGTCCGTTCACTTGGCAACGACGTTGATGCGTCAGTTGCGTGAGCGTTCACGACCCTAGCAGTCTGAAACTACTGTTTGGCCCTACTAAGGCAGACAGCGAATAGCAATGTCTTCACCAACGAACTATCTATACTATACTATCTATGCAACGAACCCTCAATTTACCATTCCCCGGATACCAACAACTAACACGGTGGGAGGACAGTGTGTACACAGAGACTGAGAAACACAGAGGAGGAAATGTAGTCGGGCGGCTGTTGCTGTATGAAGCCGAGACGTGTGGAAAGTGAGCCAGGAGAATGGGCTTCCTTTGGCTGTGCTTTAGCTGATAAACCAAGTTAGCACCGGTCGGATAGCATTATGGCGCTTTTCCACCGCATGGTATCAGCTCGACTCGACTCGACTCAACTCGCATTTTTGGCGTTTCCACCGCAATTTCATGGTACCTGGTACCTGCTAGCGGCTGCTTTTTTAGTATCACCTCGCTCTAGGGACCAAGCGAGCTGAGTCGAGCTAAAAGGTGACGTCGGCAGACGGCCGGCCGCTGATTGGCCAGAGACTACCGTCTGCCGGCTTCATTCTGTTGATTATTCTCCCCATGATTCTCAACAACTCTCCGGGACTATTTTGTCTCGCCGGTGCAGCCTTCTTTGGCTCTCTTTCATTTGATTTGCATCACAGACCCGATTTTTTTCTCTCCATATATTCGCTAAGCTCACAGTTGTGTTGGCTGTTGTTGGGGAAGTTACTTTGAACATACGAGAGGAGACATAGCAGCTAGGCTAAATAGCCTATAGCAGCAAGCTGGGACAGACATGATAGCGAGCGATTACATTACAAGCCTCGGACTGCACTGATTACCTCAATAAAATATTCAGGCTGAGACACGGCTTGCATTTGAAAACACGTATCCTGAAACAAGCACTTAACAGTCAACTTTATCATGCCTGTGTTTACGTGCATAGGGATGTACGTGACGCATCCCTACAGCTGACTGTGTGGCAGTCACACATCAGGACACAAACCCTCCCTTTTAACGGCCCGTGGCAATATTCTTCTACTTCTTTTAGCAAACAGATACAAGGGGGGTATTTCTTAAACAGTTTTCATCCGTGTTTTTGGCGGTTGGTTCAGTTAATAGTGCAACAACTGCTCGTAATTTCTGCTTTGCTACTTGACTCCGGAGTTGGCTTTCAGCCCCTTACGACAACCCCGCCCACGTTCAGGAGGTACTATTTTCGGTGGAAAACGACCCGTGCTGCTACCAAACCAAGTTAAACTGAGTCGAGTTGAGTCGAGTCGAGCTACATTTCCGGTGGAAAAGCGCCATTAGTTAACTCACCCGGTTGACGCGTTAGCCAGAAGCTAGCTCCGCCTGCACGGGACTCCCGTGGCTCCTCTCCGCACTGTGGCTGGATAGCCTGCGCCGGTGTGCCCCACGAAGCACACCAGTTCGGACTGGTCCGCTGCCACCCTGCCAGCTCTCCTGGACGCTTACCTGCGCTCGCGGATTGCTGTCAATCGCGGAGGACGCCGCCTCCCTGCTACACCGCTACCCGACAGTGTTCACCTGCTGGCCGGCTAGACTGCTGCTAACCCCCGGTGCCGTCCAACTGGCTTCCCCGTCTCCAGCGAAGCTACAACCGGCACGCTCCACTCCGGTTGTGTGCAGCCACCACCTCCATAATGAACCGAAACATTACTGCTAAGTCCGGGGAACTTTCACGAAAAGTACAACGAAGCACCGGTGTATCTACGCCAGCCACGGTCCCGTCACAGCCAGGTAGGGTAATGTAGGATACTTGCCTTTATTTTGTACTGCCGTGCACACAATGGTGCTGTAAATGTGTTTGGTATGGTGCTCCCTTGCTGTTTGTGTGAATCTGCAATGCTGTTTTAAGGCTATTTGTTCCGTTTAGTTGCTGTTAATTTGTCTTTTGGCACAATTGATGGCCGTGTTGTTGTTTTTGTGCGGACATGATCGCTGTTGTGTCGGGTCGGCCAAGGTTGATTAGGGGAATAAATATATCGGGGATGGGGGGGAGACACTAGGTGCGTTGGGTGCAACATGAACGCGCTTAGCTGTCGTTCGGAGGGAGGAGCTGCAGCAGGTAGAGCGTTGCGAAAACAGCCGTTGGGATCCCAACGGCTGAAATTAGACACTGCAGCTTTAATGTAGTAGACCATCTCCATCAAAGGATAAAGATCCATTCAGTCAATATGGTCATGAATTAAATATGCTGATAAGTCCTGACTTTGTTTTCAAGCAGAAGCTACAACACACAGCTATCCTAACTTATCTCTTATTATTATTATTTTTTTGTAATTCAAGTTTTTTTTATTGAATTTTCGCTTTGGTGCATGACAGTACAAAGTTACACATACAGAGACATTTGTTATTACAGTACAAATATAGTCTGTCATATAAAAAATAGAAAAACATATGAAAAATAAATACTTGTATCTGTAAAATCAAGAGATAACAAAAGCAGCGCTAGGGGCACATTCATATTGGAGTGACTGGAATGGTTATCCATACAACATTCA
This sequence comes from Ammodytes dubius, assembly GCA_026122265.1. Classification (NCBI taxonomy): domain Eukaryota; kingdom Metazoa; phylum Chordata; class Actinopteri; order Uranoscopiformes; family Ammodytidae; genus Ammodytes; species Ammodytes dubius. Next base: position 5,786,307 of record CM047524.1, read on the forward strand.
AGAGCATCATTACATTCCATCAACTTTGTTCATGTTACAGGTTTATCGGTCAGTGTGACATATGTCCAGAAACTCTCCCATGCTGGTGCTTTATCCTTGTTTATAGTGTTCAGCTTATTAAGCATATGTTCATATGAGGCTGTTTTTATCATGGCGTTAGCCCATTCTTTAAATCCTGGAGTTGTTACTGTTTTCCAGTGTTTAAGAATCGTCCTTGCAGCCACTGTAATGCCGACCATGACAGAAAACTCTTTACTTGACATGTTATATGACTTCTGTCACCTAACAGGCAAAGTCTAGGAGATACTGGTAGTTTTCTTCCGGCCCATTTGCCTAAGTACTCCAAAACAAATCTCCAAAAGGGCTGAATACATGGGCATTGCCAAAGACAGTAATAAAGTGCCTGCTTCTTTCTGACATTTCCAACATAAGTTGTTATTCATTACTCCCATTCTATATAGTCTTAGTGGTGTAAAATAGTACCTGTGTATAATTTTATATTGGGTAAATTTTTATCTCTTATTATTACAACATTTCTCATATTACAACTCCCCCGAAATGGTGGCCTAATACAATCTTACTATGTCTCTAAATGAATGCTATATACTTGTTACTTAAATAGCTACTCCCATTAGCTTGATTGTTAAATTGTTACTATGTAGGTGAGTTAGATTTTTTTTAGACCTGATAAAAGGAAAAAGACAGACACAACCGTTTAAAAAATAATATTTTTTATAAGATTTTCTTTTTTTCAGTACAGGTGACAAAGAGAATAAATAACTTAATATCTACAAAGAACTATTAACAGAATTTTTTGTGTTTTTTTTTGTACATCATTTACAGTTTTACACGTTTTTGTATTAACATTTTCTTATACATTTTTCAGAATTTTTTTTTCCGACGACAGTCAGCATTATTTTTTTTTCTTCCATTCAACATTCCAACAGTTTCAACACAACTTTTTTTCTTTAAAGCTACATCCTAAAAATTGGCAACTGTGAATTTAACCAGGATCATACGTACACACACACATCCACAAACACACACTCGTTAAATGTTTTTCATCTGAACACCCTGTTGTGTCGACTCTGAAGGGAAGTCAAACACTCTCTGACATATCAAGTTCCCCTTTCATACTCAAACCTCCATTCTGCCCATCAACCAACACTTGAAAATCAAAAGAAAACAGTGCAAACGTTACTACAGAAGCCGAGAGCAGCCGTGCTCACAGTTTGCTAGGCCTTGATGCTCACATTCAGTTCAAATTCAATGTGTGATGTCTTTGAATAACTCGACTATATATATGAGCAAAAAAAAAACATGTTATTTTTTAAGCCTAAAACTGAACAACCACGGCCACTCTCAGCTTCTATACATCAGGAAAACTCTTAATAAGAAACAGTCTTCGATTAATTAACAGTCATTAAACATTCTAATAAATAAACAAACACCATATTTTTTTTCAAGCAAGGTTTTTCTTCTTGTCGACAACATGTACTGACTGTCTTGAGAATTGATAAAAAATACCTCACTTTGCAGTGTCTAGCTAGCTTGGCACCATAAAACCAGACACTGCGCACACACACACACACAGTCCACTGTATTTCACCTTTTTAAATATCGTTCGTACAAGCTTTTTTGGGTCCTGGAATGTGACATCTCAACATGCACCAACTCAACACGCTTACTAAACTAACTAACAAAACAAAAAAACCTCTAGCATACAAAATCTACCCAGGGGAGAGTCCAGACCTTCTCAGCTGCCAGTTTGTTTTTGTGCAATTTTCTACCACCAGCACCGGAGCTCATTCAAAACAATAAATTAAAAGACGTGGCGTTTCAAAGGGGGAGGGGGGTGGAGATGGCTAGGCACAAAATGGCGGAGGCAGGCTTTCAGGCGTAGAGGTGCTGGCGGTGTTTTTGGCGGCGTAGGCTCATGGGGAAGTATGACTCGTCGGCGTCGCTGCCCAACGAACTGCTGAGGGACTCTTCACCTGAGCTCATCATGTCTTCACAAGAGTCCTCACTGTAGACACACACACACACAGGGATATATTGTTACACATACAGTCAAAGGGGTTAAGAAAAAGTTTTGAAGGTCGATACTTTTCTTGCACAGACCAAAATGTCTTGTCGTTCAATACATAAAAGGGGGTTAAAGGCGGAGTCAGTGATTCTGGAGAATGCTTGTCAGAATGGGTGAATATCACTCCATGCAGTATGCATCAATAAGCCATCTATTCTGACTTTTTCATTTCTCACTGAAAACTATTTGCACTAATTCATAGTATTGTTTCCATTTTTTTTCTCTTTTTTCAGCTGGTATATTGTTTTTGGAGCTGCGGTGGCTCAGGGGATCGGGCATTTGTCCTAATCTGAAGAGTTATTTCCATCTCTCAACGTATTTAAAAATGTATCGATACAAAAAATGCCAAGGACTGTTTATTTAGTTTTATTTTACATGAAGTGTCATATCATCGTTTAAAGACGTATATTCATGAAATTGCTATTGAAAAAGCTATCGTTCAGGAACCTATATCATAGTCATTGTATCTATCTGTATCGATATCGAAACATCATTTAATGATACCTGGCCATATAGACACAGCTGACAGAGTGACGTTAACCTCTTTTAACAGACGGCCATCAGCTGATATCATGTCCGGACTTGTTTTACAGTGTGGCTTACATTTAAATTTGTCATCATCGGCTGAAAGTATCAGGTAAAATTACTCTTATAAAACAAAGTTCACTTAAAGGTTTGCTGATCAACACGGTTCTGGTTTCAGTTTGACTGTGGGTCAATGATCAATGTTTACAGGAGCCAGCTGGTAAAAGGCTTCAGGTTTGCTTTCTTTTGTACATATTGTAAAAGTTGTCCATACGTTGTGTGTGTGTGTGTTTACATAATGTCTCTAGGCTCTGTGGTCTGGTGTGACGTCATGGAAACTGTGTGTGTCAGTGGGACGTGACTGGTGAGACGTACACACACCCGAAGTACAGGGTGAGGAGATAGGAGAGGCCCGAGCAAGCTGGGCTAGTCAGAGGGGTGTGTGTGTGTGTGTGTCTGACGTTTTCTTACAACACATTAGAGACTGTATTGTTGTTGCACAGCTGGTTGCCTCAGAGTAGTGTTACTCAACACCAGTGTTGGGAACGTTACTTTAAAAAAGTAATTAGTTATAGTTACTCACTACTTGTTCCAAAAAGTAACTGAGTTACTAACTGAATTACTTTATAATAGAAGTAACTAGTTACCAGGGAAAGTAACTATTTGCGTTAGCCTACTGTAAAAAAAAAAGTTGCTATATGTCAACATTTGGATTTTTCTGAGCAGTTTTCACAAGTCAGTTGAAATGAGTAGAACAGACAGGTAGGCCTACTTGTAGGCTACATAACCTTCAATATGTATTGCACATCAACAGACAGCAAGAGGTTTATCCTGCACCTGCAGTATTTTGTTCTCAACAAAAGTAGTAGAGGAAACTGCTGAATGTACCGTGCTGATCTGCTATATCACTGAATTCACTTCAGGGGTGTCGGCTAAAACACTACTTCAGGCCAAAAACGTCAGACTATGAAGCATGAGACGATGAGAGGAGGAGTAAGGATTTATCCGCTGTTTATTTCCTTCTTTAACATGCACAGCAGCATACAGATCCCAGGAAAATAACAATAGCAATATTCGGCTCGTGATGACACGCTAAACAGCTGTTGCAACCGGCGAATCGCGGCCGTTTAATAGCGTGCATAAATTATAATTTATAGAGATCGGGAAACTCAATGCATTTACTCACAAGGGCGATGCAAACAAATTCAGGGAGAGCACGTTTCAACCGTGGATTGATAGGTGGTTACTGCGCCAATGTGCACGCTCGTCGCTCACACAACAGAGAGAGAAAGAAAAAGAAACTTCAGTGAACAGGCGCTCCGGCTGACTGACGTGACGGCGCTAACTGACAGTTATAATGTCATCCACACACCGGTCTCCTCACTAGCAGTTTGTGTAGTATGGAGCCAGGGGTGCGTTCGGATTACACAGTTTATTCAATCAATTCATAGTAACGCACCGCATTTAACGTTCAGTAACGATAACGGCGTTGTAACGGCGGAAAAAGTAATTAGTTAGATTACCCCGTTACTGAAAAAAGAACGGCGTTACGTAACGCCGTTCTGTTTTAACATTGTGGCGTTGCTATGCAAACTGAAATATTAGGTGTGTGTAGGTGTTGTGACACATTGGGTGTGTCTTCTTCCTTATAACTTGAAATGCCTCTGTTGTCATCAGGAGGAGTGTTGGGTATTTTCCAGCAGATACCATCACATGAAGACATTGTGACATCAGAATGAAACCGAATGCAACACAATGCGTGGTTCATTAACATAGAGCCTGATTGTTGAACTTTGTTTTGAGGCACACAGTACTGTGAGTTCTGACTGAGCTGTGTGAAGTTGAAGCACCCGGCGGTAACCAATACCATTAGCTCCTCAACGTGTTGAGTGATTTTGTGTTGAGAGAGACTTTTAAGTTTGCCCACATTTTTTTTTTTTGCGTTTTTCGGTTGAATAATATTGGAGTCTTAAAAATAGACATCAATCCTGATGGGGAATGGTATGAATGCCTAGTGTGAGTGCCCCTTGCAGTGTTTATTTTAGGTGTGTGTTGGGGGGCTGTGACAGTGTTCAGTGCTAGGGCTCAGGTGTGTGTATGCTGACCTTTCGCTCTCGTCCCAGCAGCCCTCTGGGATGGTGGGTAGTTCAGGGACGGTGCGGAGGCTGTGCAGGTTTTGGGCGGTCCGTCTTGATACGATCCACTGCAGCTTCCTGTGGTTGGGTTTGCTGCATTCAGGAGAGGCGTAGTCCGACAGACACAGGGCCACACGCTCGCTCCAAAACAGGAGCTCACCATCCACAATCTGAAACAAGACCACACTGCAGTTCAGTTCAGCTGTTTGGCACACTGCCACGTTCACTCCCAGTCTACAGTCACATCGATTACTTAACATGTAACGGTATGATGCGTTCAAAAGTGCCTCGGTAAACAGAAACCTGGTACAGTTCAGAAGGGTTAAGAGGAATGGAGTCTGTGGGTGTGTTCAAGAAACCTGATCAGCTTGTCACATAACGCCTGAGCAGTAGGTTAAGGAGTTGAATGACAAACATGCAGCAGAGATACTTAAGATCTAAAATGACCTATATCTAAAATACTATTTATGGTTAAAAATGATGAGGGTTCTCCGACTAAGAAAGGACATAGTTGAATCTGATTGGTTGAATCTTGCCTATAGTTGACTATAGTTCAATGGTGTTTGTTTTTGTTTGTTGTCATTGATGCATATTCTTATTTGCTACATCCCACTGACAGCTGGCATTTAAAGTCTCTTTTCCTTTTTGATGTTTTGAGTCAAGCCGTCACAACACGACACTGGCTTACATAACCACAGACACCGATGGAAAAAAAAAAAAAAAAATTGGATGGCGAGCTGGGCTAAGAATAAATAGACCCGCCCCCTCTCCCCCACACTGGAATCTGGCCTTGACATAGTAAGCCTAAAGGCTGGGAGTTTGTTTGCCATGTTAACGTTTGTGGAGTTGCCATCTCCAGAAGTCCTAATAAGAGTTTCATGTTTGAAACTGGAAACAATGGTGATACCGTCTCTTTAATTGAACTTTTATGAAAGGTCTTGTGCCTTTTTGAAATGAAACCTTTACACTCTAATGTATTTGCCCAAGCTGCTGTTCAGGCCTGTTGTGGGAAAGCAAACTTTGTTTTCTTATCCGTTTGTTACATCAGGGTTCCCACAGGTGCTAACTTTCCCTGGATGGAGTCTGGTTGTATAATATAAAGTGGTGCATGATGGTGTGTTTACCTTTAAGTGTCTCTGGATGTGAGAGGCTATTTCCAACATGTCCGCCGACTGGATGGCTTCTATCTCCTGCCTCAGGAGAGACAAGGCTAGGACGGACGCTGGATGGACAGACAGACAGACAGAAACATGGTTAACTTTATACCACAAAACGTTTAAGTCGTATCTTATTGAGTGTCTCATTACGGCCTGCAGTGCATTCTTACCTTTGCTTTGGAGAAGGAGATCCGGCACAGACAGGCTTTGAGCTGAACTTCTAGCTTCTCCAGGCTAAGAGTCTCCTTCCTGTTCACACACACACGTCACACACACACACAGAGTCAGGTTTAGATGTGAGACGGGGACACTTTTTACGATGGAATAGAAAATAAAGACCAATGTTGCTATTGACTCATCGGATGATGTTTTGGAAAGATAAAACTAAGAACGCGACTGAAGTAAAGTGAATGCGTTTAGCTTGGAACCAAAGCACAGTTGGGAATATTAACAACAACACACTGTGTGCCAGGGTTACATCAGTGTGTGAGGTCTACTTGAGTGCATTTTAGTCAGACAGCTGATTGTGATGGCTGCCCTACATCAAGTGGAGATAACAAACAAGTAGGTGGGGCGGAGAGGCGCGGCCAATCAAATCATGGGAAAAATCTTGTTGTCAACACACCGATCTGAACTCATGAATATTATGTCTCAACAAGGGCTGCAGAAAAAATGTGTGTTTGTCAAGGTTGACTAAATGTTGATGTCAATGGATTGTCTATCGGCAGCTAATTTTCAAATCTCATGTAGATGAAATAGAAATGAGTAAATAAAAAGCAACAAGTCTAAAACTAATGAGGGTTGGGGGGGGGGGTATATACACGACTATGTGCTGACCTGTCTGTGCAGTGGGAGAGGGCGATCTGGTGGTACAAGTGCAGGAAGGTTAAGGCGGGTGACGGCTTTGGACTTGACGTCCAGCTTCTCGGCCACGATCTTCTCCATGCGGCCCAGGTCTGAGGCGGTGAAGCGACACTGCCCGATGCGGATGAGCTCGTGGCTGGCCGTCAGGTTACACTCCTCCTCCGTCTGCTTGGCCGCCATGTGGAGGCAGCTCAGGCTCACGCAGGACAGGTGCTTGGGCTGGATCTGAAGAGGGGGGACGGAGGGGGGGGGGGAAATGAATGGTTGAATTTTACATCATCGGGTCTTTAAATCCCACGTCACGTTACTGTTTTCACTGAGATCCAGCCACTACTAATGCCTCGTTTTCCACTGAGCAGCACAGTTCGGTTCGGTAAGGAACGGTGACTTTGTCATTTATGTCAACCAATTAAATGGACTGCCGTGTGAAGCGCCACCCTTTTGGAACGGCTTGGTGTCACAACAAAAGGTTGACAGAAATAAGTACAGCACCACGGTTTGCTTATTTTGTCACCCTTTTCCAACTTTTGATAGTTAAATAAATGAGTGTGCCGAGGTGCACCGAACCGCTCAGTGAAAACCAGGTTAAAAGGACTTGTTGCATTGTATTTGTTTCCCAGTAAATAACTAAGTAAAGAAACGGGAAGTGAATGATTTAATACAATAAAGAAGACTATACATCAAAGTAATATTGTTCCATATCTTAAACCTAATCCCTTTACCGACCTTACCAGACTGTTAATGTGTTTAAACCTGTTAGCGATCTTCTGCTAAAATGACACCGGAGAAGCTTTGGGCTTCTCCTTTTTTTTTTACAGCGCGCAGCCAAACTCTGTCACTAGAGCTTGTTTAAAATAAACACTCCAGTGTTCCCACCATGTCTGCTCATATCAGGGGGTGTGTGTGTGTGTCCTTACCCTCATCATGGCCAGGAATCTGTCCAGCAGGTTCACAGCCAGGGCGAAGGTCTGCGTGCTGTAACCGAAGAAGCTGGTCAGACTCCACAGGTCCTCCACTTTGGCGTCTCTGCACTTTGCAGAGATATGATTGTCATCCTGGAGGAAGAAGAAGAAAAAAACAAGACGTGCTGTAGGTTAACCTGGTTTATTATCAGTCACACAGAGTACTCTGATCGCTTACATAATGGCAGATAACGGCCTGCTAGAAAAGTAGGTCAGACTTGGAACATGTTGTTAGTATTCAATATTACCTAATGAATCAACATGTCGGGAAAAGAAAGGGAACAACTTCTTAAAGCGTCAAACTGTGGTTAATGTTGAGAGTATGTGAACTGTGCTGCTCCTGCTCACCTGTGTGGTGGACTCTATGAGGCTCAGCCCCGTCTCCTTGGGAGAAAGTGAACCTCCTGTTCATAGTTGACCCGCAGCTCCTTCATCAGCTTGAAGGCGTCCATGTTTCAGCTGGCTCTGTTGTTGTTGTTTTTGAAGACAGTATTTTTTCAGCTGCAAAACAGAAGAGCACACCACCAGTCAGGGATAGACCCACACAAAAATAAAAACAGGAAAAAAATGTCAGTGTGGACATTTTTTTTTCAAGTACTGTAGGTATTATTTAGTTTACCTTTGTAGTCCTAACTGTTAAATGTACTACTGTGAGAGTTATATGTTCAGCTTAAGCAGTACAGGACCGTTGAAACAAGCATCGAACAGCAGGTGAGATTAATTATTTTTTTCCTACCTTTTTTTGCTAATTTTTATCCCTTAAATGCAATTTAAAACGTTTTTTTATGTATTTTGTATGCTCCTAGTGATGTACTTTGAATTGCCTTGAGTTATCAATAAATAAAAATACCTTGCCTGTAATAGAAAATATTGAATCTTATTTTATAACTGGGAAAATATGCACAGTTCAATAGTCCGTCCATGTTTGCTAAAACACTGTTCTTATCCTCTTGTGTTGTGTTATTACAGTGTACTGTATGTCGGTGGCCTAGATTCTCTCTAACACGGTTCACAGCCCCAGAGCCCAGCCCACTGCCATCAGCTGGGCTCTGGGTGTCAGATTTCCACTGGTTTACGCCGTCTATCCCTCTCACCGAAACACAACAGCCCTTTCTTTCAAGGCTCTGTCTGTTAATAAACAAACCCTAAATATACAAAAAGCATGATCCATATACGTACGGCTAAGAAATGTTCGTTTTTTTGTCGTTTTTGATAATGGTTACCGATGGGGCTAACGTCAAACATAGCTCGCTAACGTTTTAAATCCTCTGGTCGGAGTAGGAGCGGGGGAGGGGCTGAATCTTTTCATTCCTATCCGAGCTATTGAATGATACTGTTCAACACGGCTATTCATACTAAAATGTAATGTTTTATAGAATATAGCACAGCGTTTATGTACTAAACCGAACGGAATATGCTCGTGGAGTTTTTTCCTTGTGAATATAACCGTGTAAGATACATTTAAAAAGAGGTTCCGCTTATAACAGCAGACGGATACAGGGGATAGCAACAACAACAGCCGAGAGCAAAAAAATTTTTTTTTTTTTACTGTAACAAGGAAACCGTCCCTTCAAAGTCATGTACAATGGTCATTTTTAAACTGGAAACTACGCCAAGAAAAGGGAAACACTTGCTGTTATTGATGCTATTTCCTTACAGGCGATGGACATAGAATACCCTTTAATTCCATTTCAAACATTTCTATCGCTCCGTCGAAACGTTGCGACAGGTAAATATTTGCATTGTATAAAAAAAAGAGACATGATATATATGTTTAACTGTCTATGGCGGTTGTCAATTAGCTAAATTAATTGTCCCATTTTCGATCGTTCACTTTCATTCGCTTCTCTTTCCTGGGCTCCTATTCCGAGTGAAGTGTTAGCAAAAAAGAAAATGTAGCCTAGTTCTGTGCGATAAAGATAAGTTTTAGTATGTATTTCGAAAGGTTTACTCTACCTGTTAATGCAGGTTAAATCCACATATCTGTTGTCTTCTGTTCCTTCCTTCTCGTCTTCTCTGTTCTCTCTCTTTCTCCTTTTCTCTTTTGTTGATGTTAACAACGCTCACTCCCACACCGGTGACGTCAGAGGGGTAGCAACCAATCAAAGGCCTGGGTTCAAGAATAGAAATGAGCCCCTTTCGGGACTAAATGTAGAGATTAAACCTTACCCCTAATGTTTCAGGATCGTTTTGACTTCATTTTTTTACATTATTGTCAGGATGTGTATTATTGAGCTCGACAATTGTACGTTGTATCGAACGACTGTGTATTTACAGCACGATACGATCACCGTCTAATTGAAGTTTCCATTAGCCAATCAGTGAGCCGCACTTTCTGATGTTCAAATAGTCCGCCCAAAATGGGCGGCTTTGATTGGCTTATGGCTGTAGGCTACATAATCCTGACGCAATTTTAGCATTATGTAGTGACTTCTTCTGACTGTGCCTTCAACAAATTGTATAATAAAAAGGTCAGAAATAGCAGCTGTGTATGTTCATAACGAGTAGCCATTTGTCAGAGTAGGCTATGGCAGTAAGCCTAAAGTAGCCTATTCTTGAATCTTGAAGTATGGGCATGTTTCAGTCCTAACACAATAAGGTAAAAACATATAGAAAAATAGGCATTGTTAAAAGTGAGTAGACAATCTCTCTATTCGGTGGCCATACGGACGGCATATGTTTACAGAAACTATTTGTAGGCCTAATAGCCTACCTTTCATATAGGCCTACTTCTGAGCAGAAGTAGGCCTATATGAAAGAGTGAAAACATTTCTTCAAGTAGTGACAGCTGTTGTAGTGATACAAAGTCATCAAATAGGCCTACGTATTTTGCTAAGGAGTTCCGCTTTATTTAGGAACCACCACTTCCCTAAACACAGGCACACAACTCGAGATTCCTGGGTTACATCATGAAATAAAACTCCACCATAAACTTGACATTTCAAACTAAACAAACTGCCCTATGAACAAAGCTCCATCATGTCTGTGTAAATGAACAGATTTAGTTTTATTATTTTCTTATGATTACCATATGAGTGAGAGAAATATGTGGGTTGGTTTGAGAAAGGCTTTTTGATATTTACAAAGCTTAGTTCTTTCTTTACTTTTGAATCATGCGTAACTCTTGTTATTCTCTGTATGTAGCCTAAACATTTTAGGAGGATACATAATAAACTCTTTGTTAACATACAGTATACCAATATATCACAGAAGAGGCCATGAAGTAGGACTACAATAAACTTGCTAGAGCCACAATAAAGTCCCAAAATAGCCAAAGAAAGTAGAAATGTGTATAGAAATATTTATATTAAAAATAACATGACATTTAGTGGGAATCAGTGTTTCGGAGTAGTGAACTAAATAGTTAAACTAGTAGTTTTAACTAAATTTTTGCAGTAGATTGCTGGTGCTTCAACTATACATTCATTATTTGCAAGTGATTCAAGTAGGCTAGCTAAATACTTTTATGGCACTTTTTTGTGTATAACTGCTGAAACTACAAACATGGGGTTACAACTCAGGGCTATATTGATATTCGAGAAAGCTGGATTTCAGCTCACCTGGGAAAAGATTTAGTTATTGTTTTACTTTGTTATTTTTTGGTTTATGTTTGTCTGGTGACAAAATTGGCATTTGTATATGGCTTTTGTCCTTTGTGTAGGCTACTATAGTTTGTTATCATTTCATATTACATACATTTTCAATGTAATAAAAAACTATATTCAAAGTATTTTGAACTACTTTTTAGTTAACGAAACTAGATTCGCCCTGCTGTAATTCAACTTATTCCAGTGTGAAGTCATTGATAGTTTGCAAAGCTATCCTTTTACAGTAGCTTCCTCTCCTGTTGGGAATATTCCACAGAAGGTAGGTTTGTTACACTGCTCTGCCTGACGGTGGGCGGAGCTACCCTTCTCTCTCCCTCCCCAGTCCCCTCCTCGGATAGTAGACATCGGTCTATATTCTTTTTATATATATTTTTTACAGTAACCCCCTTTCCCCAACACATAGCACCATGAACGCCAAGATGGACGAATAAATTGAAGAACGGGTCCCCGATTTCACCCTTTGACTATCCATGAACTGAGAGGACCGGATGAAATCCTACTGTGGTGTTCTCCGCTTCGCAGGGGAGGTAAGCCTCAGGGCCCCGTCTATTTACTGGGCCTGAGTCAGCCATTTAAATGTCCTGACCGTGAAGTCAACGCATTAGTGGCCATAAACTTATTAATTCATTTTCAATGACAGTGCTCGAAGGTAGTGACCAATGTTTTCAACACAATTTTTTAGACACGTATTAGTTTGTGCGCAACGTCAGGAAACGCTAGCGAGTTGCTACCACCGCTAGGCGTTCAAATTAGCTCCGTCCCAAGGAATGGTCATATTCCGGGTAATAATGGAAGGAAACGCTTAGCAATGCACCTGCTTCAAGGGGCTCCCGGTGGTTCCCCAAAAATGGGACCTACCGGAGGAGCTTCAATGTAGTTTCCCACTACATAAAAACAAGTTTAAATTCACTCTGCCTCTGTTTAGACGGTGTCTTCGCTATTTCATAACTTAAGAGCTAGCTAGGTTCATAGCTATCTGTAGGGTAGTTGACTGGCCATTATGTAACGTTGTGATACATAAAGTTTCAGCGAGCATACAGTTGGTTCTTAACGGTTACCGTTACCACTAATACAGTCTGTTTTGGTTCTGCTTGAAACAATTGAGAACTGCTAATTGGACTGATGCAACCTACAGTGCCCTAATAAATAAACCTAGACCTCAAGCTTTACTCTGACAGTGTCCATAATCAGCTTTGCATTCACATTATGAATAACACAGTAGTGAAATACAGACTACCTAATACCAAGTATCATTGTGATATAATGCACTTGCTTGTAATTTAATATCTTGTATTGTTTAGTCCAAACTGAATAGCTGACAAATCAAAATAAGCTTTTGGTACTTTCGGTTTTCATCAAATTCCAACATTGCCATACAGCAGTCCTGCTGATGGATTAGCTACTTTGCCCTCAATAAAACAATACACCAAGATGCCTGACAGTGAAGGTAAACGCAGTAAAGTGACAGCTGACATATTTTTATTGTAAGGTGTAATTTTAACTCCTCGGTCCTCTCAAAAGCATCACATGAAAATTGTTTCTCTGAGGTGTAAATCAAGCTCACCAGGTAGTTTCTGATGGATTAGACCGGGTTTTGAGTGTTTTTGACATGGTGATGTGCTGTGTGTCCCTGTGCAGGTAGCTGTATCCAGTGGGGAGGTAGGCTCAACCAGGGCAGGACACAATGAAGTCCATGGAACCCTGGGGACGCCAGAGGCTGTCTTTTCTTCTGGAAAAGGCCGCCTCTAGGGAAGCCAGGATGTGGAGGAACTACGTGCCAAAGAAGCCCTCCTCACAGGTGAGCATTTAACCTCTGTGTGCACCTCAATATAGTGTAGAGAGACTTGCTGCAGTTTATGAATGATATCATGTCTGCAACTTAACAGGGTATCCGTTGGGTCTTAAAAGCATTTGCATTTAATATTCTCAAAAAAAGGCCTTATAAGTATTGAACTTAATTTGTAAAGGTCTTACATTTTTCCATTGCCCTTTTAAATACATGGAATGGGTCGTTATGTCACAAATAAACATTTTTGGATTGTGTTATTAAGAGTGTATACATACTTCACAAAGCTTTTGTTATAGCGTATATCAATGTGAGGATATTATGTGAGTATATAATAAATGTTCTTAATTAAAAGTGCGTCATTAAAAATAGCTAAATACGTTTCTATTATAACCTTCCTACTTTAGCCAAAATGGCCTTGACGTAGGGCGTTACATTTCATTTGAAGTAGTATTAAAAAAAAAGTGTTCCATTTATTTAGCTTGGCGATCCATGGCAGGTACCCTCCCTAAGTGCCAAATGATGTAATGTCAAAGTGCTAAAGAGTCAGTCTTAAGTATAAGTGGTTAAATGAGCAGGAAATGTGCTCCGTTCCTCCTGAAAGGACTTAGCAATAGTTCAAGTGTCGGCTCAAGCGTCAGCTGGCAGTGGAAGAGGAAGCACAAACCACTGTTTGAATAGCACTAGTTTATAAAAGCATCTTTAACAGTGGACTGGAGCTGGGTTAATCTACTCATCTACTCACATTCTTCAAAAATACTTGTTTTTTGTAAACCGACAACCAAACCGGCAGATATAATTCCCATTTATTTTATGATTCAAAATGCATGGAATGGCTTGTTGAGTTGGAGGTACTCTTTGCATGAAGTAGTGTGATACAGGCTCTGGTGCATCAGAGACGCGACAGTAGATAACACATAATCATGAAGCCACTGTGAGTCACTGAACAAAGACTCCACTGACTCAAAGTGTTTCATCACATCCAGACTAGAACCAGGTGTCACTCAGCTCCTCTCAACCAGACATTCTCAAACCACGTCACATATTATGTCAGGGTTCAACATAACTTTTTTTTCCTACTGGCCCGCCGGGCCAGTGGATCCGAGTTTTACTGGCCCCTTGTATATTTTCACTGGCCCTGCACACACTTTTTTTTTCTTCATAATTTAGTGTCAATAATTATAATACCTGTATTAGAAAAATAACCAGATCTAAAGGGAATATCTATACAGTATAGATATTCCCTTTAGATTTGGTTATTTTTCTGTTAGTTGATTATATGAAATGTTGATATTGCTCATACACATAATATAAAACCAGAAAAACATATTGAATTAGAAGCCTACAACTGAAAGTATGTCGAAAGAGTGGGCCAGTATTTTAAAGTCCAGTAGTTTGATGGTTGTTTTTATTCTTGAATTTGGGCAGTTTAATGAATAGTTCACCTGCAGAAGTCATGTTCAAACATTAAAAAAAAGATGAAGAGATGAAGGTCTGATCATTCTTTGTGGTGTGGTAGGCTGTTTCTATTACTTTCTCTATATGCATTAAGGATGTGAATGTGTCGACCGAATGACCGGTTTTCCACTTGCGCTCAAGTTGACTTTAAAAATAGAATAGAAATCCGAAAATCAGTGGGTTACGCCGTTTTTTTTAATGGGAGTCGTGAGCGCGCTGCAGGTGCGTCACTTCTCCATGAAGTGTCAGCTTCACATAAGAGTCCGGTGTGGGACCATTTTTTCAAACTATTGATAAAAAACAATGCAGTGCAAAATATGCAGCATAAGTTAAACGCTCGTCTAAGACTATGACGTTAAATCACCTTAGAAACACACAATGCCTTCGTCCGAGCATAGCAGCGGTTCACCGTGTGATCTCGCCAGTGAGCCGCCGCGCAGATGAACTGTGGTTTGTGGCTAAAATAATAACCGGGGATATTTTCCCCGTTAGCGATTTCAATGGGAAAGACTTCCGCGATATGATTGAATGTCTCGAGCCTGAAAACACAGTGCCAAACTGCGCGACTATAGGAACAGTACAGTGAGCGGAGTCCCTCCGTTGGTTTCTGTCTACAACCGACACAATCACCGGAGACGCATTCACAGCGTTTAAATAACGCCTCTCATTTGTATTACCATTGGGGCTTTGATGCAAATACTGCAACATTACGGCGGCAGATAAAGGAAAAGCGCAGTGATCACTTCATTTTCTGCACCTCAACCTCTGCTGTGGGAAGAAAGAAAGGGGGCAAAGCAAGTCGATTGATTTGTCGACTCGCAGGCGGACAGTAGGCAGCTCTGCCAACGGAGCGAGAGTGCACCCGCTTGTCAAAACGCCCACGCATCGTTTGTCGACTGGCCTTTCATTAATAGAATATATTTTATATTAGGTTTATTATATTGAGTCTTAAATAAACACTGCTTTCATTCCGACTCTCAACGCGCATTTCAATGAACCATGATGTAGTCTACAAAACGATACTGAACTGTGATTGGCCAGTCACTGGCCCGGGCGGGACAGTGACTGGCCAATCAACTTGCCCTGCATATGATTTTACTGGCCCCGGGCCATCGGCTATACGTTATGTCGAACCCTGTATGTTAACTTCCACATCACCGTCAGCTGGTCTAACCCAGTTTATGAGCACTCCCATACATGACACCTGTGATATGAATGCAAACCTTTATTTTTTCATTTGAAACCATCAGTACTTCTGAATAAAATAACTTATTTTAGTTCCACTTTAAGGTTGGCCCTTAAATTCTCTGCTGTTGATCTTCCCATCTTAAAGGAATACTTCACCCATACGGAACCGGAGTTCTATCATTATAAAATCGCTATTATAATATAATGAATTAGGTTTTTCTTTCCTCAGTCTTCCCTTGGCCCAGCTGTCCTGTTGATACTAACATGGGAAAATGTAGGGTTAGACAGTGAGACCACAAAACACTCTCTCTGCCTTTTCTCAAGCTAGGATGAACCGATTTCTAAAATGTTTGCAAATTTTTACTATAAAGGATCTCAGAATTCAATACACCTTAATATTTCCACCAGTGAAGTAGGTATTTAACTTTAATTTTTCCTTTTCATTACCATTCCTTTTTGTGTTATAAATTGTGTCTAAAAAAAAACTCCAAAAATGTCCATTTGGAAGAGACAATAACAACCATCAACCGGCATCTGTCTTGCATTAATAATACTTTAGTGGAGATTGAAATGATTGACAGCCTGCACTTGTTCCTTCCGGTAGTCGATTAACATGAAGGTAACCAATCAGGAGCGTGCCATGTGTGATTCCAAAGATACATGCAGGCTGGTATTAAAGACTTTGTGTTAAAAAATAATTAATGAATTGATCCATTTGTCTATTTTCTTTTCCTTCACATTAGCATGAGCATTAGCATGGGCATCTGTTTGATTTGTCGACCAATAATGACATTTTTATTCTTTCAATCGAACACATTAAAAAAACTTGATTGGTGCATTCCAAGGAAATAAAGTGAATTCCCTTATCTTTCATTAGTGCTGTCTACCGTGGTAAACAATAAGGAAGTTGTCCTCCATGTAGTTATTCTAGCGTCCGTCTACCCTGCATTTTCCTGCAACATTTTCCTGTGTGGGCGCTTTTTGCAGTGGCTCCCTCACCCACAAAGCAGTGAGTGTGGCCTCGTTCTTATCAGGCTTAACATACAAATTGAGCTGATAGGATTGACAGCGGTGGGGTATACCTTAGTCACTAATCTGTACACGATACACTTGCAGCGCTGCAGTTACACCATCAGACATGCTATAATGCTATAATACATTCTATAACATGAATATCTCCAGAAACTACACACTGTTTTGCTGGATGCATGAGTTTACAAGTGTTTGTTATCACGACACTGCTTTATGAACAAGACATCTATTTTTTTACCTTCTATTCCCCATAGTCACAGTTGAGCTAAAGTGTGCCAATTTCAATGTAATGGAATTAGCATCGGGGCTAATCTGTGACTGTTAATCCAGATTTGCTTGCTGCTGAGTCAATGCGGCACGTTCATGTCTTTGCCAATCCAACACAAGCCACCTCCTGTTTGTTGTCTGGTTTTTGGATCCCAGAGTGGAAACAGGTTATTTAAGAAAGGCTGATCCGTGTTCTCCAGCCAAGCACTAATGTGTTGTTATTTTCCCATGTTAATTAGTTACTTCACTGGGTCTGAATGTGTAAAACGAGGATAAAAGTGAAAAGGTTTTTCTTAGCATGACTTTAAACCCCCTACGAGGAACTCTTAAATGTTGATGACCATAAGTGAAACAAATGCTATTAGGTATTATTAGTGGTCTATTAAATATCTTAAACATCTCCTAACATATGCAAATTCAAACACATATCCTAAAGGAAAAATACAGGAATCATCCAAAATACCGTGACCCTAAATCACTTGGAACTGATTTAGAAAGAGAAACTGTTGTCAATTGGGCCAATAAAGCCTAATGAGACATTGCATAATACACATATACAAATAAACACAACTAATAAAGAATTACAAACCACTTTTAGACCTTGGACCTTGTGTACTTCTGTGATGCTGAAGAGGTCAGTAAATGATACACTTAGGACTCTTATCAGTGCCTTTGGCATGTAAAATACATTTATGTAAGTGTTAACGCAATCAGTCTCCTCAGAAGTACATATTAAACAGCAGGTCAAATATACTCCTGCAGGTTAGGTGTTTGTCTTAGTTGAATGTAAAGGCAGCTGATCTTATTCAAATATATTATTGATGAATTATATTATTGATGAATTAATACAAACGGTCTGTAACCAACCAGTCTCATCACAGTGTATCATCAGACCTGTGGTACAGGCAATGAGAGTGAGAGAAAGTAAACCATCAGCTGACTCAGGAAGCACTACATGTTCTAATCCTGAACCCGCTGGAGAACTGCTTTGCAGTGTCGAAGAACTCGTAAACCCGACCAACACGACCACTTTTGAGGAGGCAAATACAAAAGGATGAGGGCCGTAGAGGAAGTCATAAAGTTGGGCAGTGACACTTTGAAATGGTTCAAAGATTCGGGTGTTGTTTGACACACCTCTTCTTCAGTGTCATATGGCGGCCAGTCAGGGGCCAGAGACTGTGGATTTGCGAACATGGATGGTGGAGCCCATTTGTATAAAAAAAAAAATGTTGGGTTGGGTATATGCTCCAGTTTAACCTGAACTTGTAAAATGCGTTCCAGCCTCTGATTGCCCCGGGATCCTCTAGAGCTCATGGAAGTGGAATAGGAAAAAAAAATGTCTCTATAACCTGGCTGAGCTGCAAACTAGAGAAGAAATAAAAATAATTGCCCTGCGTTCCGAATCGCATACTCTTCCTTTTTAATATTCTACAAATAATCTAGTTAGGATGCAGTAGGCATACTATTGGGACATACTTTTACTTATTTATTTCATCATAACATTGCGCCTTAATCTTGCCTCTTGCTTTTATATCTGTCGCATCCCTGTTTGTTTTCATGTAAAGAGGGTAGGCATAATAAGCCTCGGCTTTGTCCTATACCCTTTTTCGGCCATTGAGGCTTTTAAGGAAAGTTGTTTATCTTGTTTGTGTTGTGTCTTGTGGTCATGGACCGAAAATAAAAAATGTACTACTTACTATAAGGAAGCTCCGTTGATATGACGTCACTTCAGGTTCGCACTGGATTATGGGTCAGAATCGGATGCTGTTTTCAACACTAAAATTCTTGGCCGGATGTAGTAGACATCCGGGTCTTTCTAACCATCCTAAATCTGGCCACGAGAATCGGGATATACTAAATCTTTTTTCTACCATACTTAATAGTAGAAAGTATGCGATTCGGTTGGAACGCAGGGTTGGTTGCCAATTTTTTTAAATTTTCTTTTTTCTGTCATCATTGTGGAAGTATGCCAGTTGTTTTTAGTTAAAGCAGCTTAGAGGCTGACCGGTGTCAAATAGCAGAAGAGTTGGCTAACAGGGTCAGGGTTGCCTTATGACCTTTGAGTCCTTCTGCTAGTCCAGTGTTACACATTCCACTCACTCAACCAGTCATTTTAGCACAGAGAGACAAATCAAGAATTTCTATCATTTCATTTTTGAAGTTCTGAACTATCTGTGTGACTATAAATCCTACTATTTGCATGGCTGGAAAAAAATTGTTTTTGCGATATGGGTGAACACGCATTTTTAAAAGTAGTGTTTTTTGGTGGATTTTGGCCTACTTATTTGTCAGAAAGCCCTAATTGTAGTTAAAATAATAGCCAATCTTATATTTTATCTTTTATTATTATTGAGGCAAGTAAGTACAAATGATCATGATAATTATTTTGGTTACATCACCCAGCGCTAGTGCACACAATAGTGGGACCTTGTTAATCTTTTATTTATTTTTTCCTTTTTGTAAGATGTTATGCAACAGTCTGTTCAACTATGCCTGTTATTGAAGAGACCACGGTTTATACTGTATTTGGGAAGTTGCTAACTTGCTACAGTATCAACCAAATGTGTTATTTTACTACAGTAATACTACAATAACTATCTTTAAAGTCTTAAACTGTTGCAGAAAAACATGTTTTGAAACTTACATAACCGAAGCTGAATGGTATCAGTGACCTGGTAAACTCAGTAAGGGATAATGTATAGCGAACGGGCCACTTGCTAGAAATAAAGACCGACAAGCACACTGTGCAAACAGTAAATGTAATCGGCCAAGGAGGCGCCCTTAGCTCAGTTGGTAGGGCGTCCCCCCCATGGGCCTCGGCCAGCAGCGGACCCGGGTTCGATTCCAGCCCGCGGTCGTTCTCTGCATGTCACTCCCCTCTCTGCCCCATTTCAACTATGTCTCTACACTATCAATAAAGCATAAAAATGCCAAAAAAATATCTTAAAAAAAAAAAAAAAAAATCTGCCAATATGTTTAACAGCAGCTCCATCTAGCTAACAAAGCATTATCCCCCAAAATCAATAACACAATTCACAGAGAAAATGACTGCCGAACATTTACATTGCGGGCTGCGGCCTGAAGTTACTGTAGCTATAGGCTAACTGTCAATATGCGGCCAAACGTACTCGCGTCGTCTTGACTGGAGTCCTGTCGGACATTAACCATGACTCCTGTTTTCCCTGCTCTCCTGATACATGCAAAGTCATGTTGAAAAAGTATTCCATTGTTTTCTGAACGAGTAGTAGCCCTAACTTTGTGGACGTCTATCCATCAAAACTATGACGTAGGTCCTTAGCAACGGTCATTATATATCCTTGTCTGTCTTGCTGGAAATAACAGACCTGTAGAATGCTGTGATTTTCCAAGTGCCATGTAATAAAGTCAGATAACACATGGGTTGACACCATTCTATGTATTTTCCCCTGTTCCTCCTGGTTCAACAACACACCTCGGCACGCTGCTTATGCAAACTAAAAGATTGTCATGAAAACACTCTTCACACAGCAGGCTATGACAGGTTTGTTGTTGTTGTTTTCTCGCTGGCGCTTTTGGCAGATCCCGTTTGACTGTTTAGTGTCCTTCACAACGCCCATAGGGCTTCACTAATGATCCAAAACTAGGTGATTCAGTGATATGTAAGCCCTGTCAAGCCCTGTCTGTCCCTGTAGTAGAAACTAGGCCAAGAATTCACCTGAAATAGCATTGTTGTTGTCTCCAACAGAGAAGACAAGCCCCTCAGACTCAGCGCCTATTGTCTCTCTGATTTAGGATTGGCTATTGAAGGGCTATGTATAGATAGAAAATGGCATAAGGTAGTTATAAACAATTGTGTTGTTTAGTGCATTGTTTCATTTATGTATTTCTATTTATTTTATAAGTTGTTTTAAATTATGTATTGGGGTTGGCATGGGCAACATAATACTTCTACAAAATGATATATTTCAATGACATATATAATGGGTTACATCTATAGACTGTACACATGTAGGCTATTATCAGTACTTGTATTTTACATATTGTCTTTCAACTATACTGTAATGGTTTATTTATTTATCGTTGTCATTCACATCAAAAATTAAGTTGGTCAACGATTACAAAAATGAATTAAAACTGCGAGCAGTGATGACCGGGCCCTCACACCTCCGTGCTGCACGCCGTGCTGGCCGTCCTCGGCGCTCCGGGCGACCGCGTGAGAGAACGCGCCGCGGTCTCCTCCTCTTCGGGGTGCGCGGCACAGCGATAGTTGTCGCCGGAAGCGCGGAAGTTGCCGCTATATTGTAGAGGACCATGAGGCTATATTGTAGAGCACCATGAGCTGTACATGTGTAATCAATTTCAAGTCAATCAGAGTCGGGTGATTTTTGTGGCGCCCCCTATGGATTAATCGCGATAAGCCTCGAGGGACATGCTACCACATGACTTCTGCACATACCCAGCAAGTTTGATGATGATAGGACCTACGGTTAAGGAGTTATGGCCAATTTTTGGATAGGCCCGCCCATGTGGCGCCCCCTATGGGTTAATCGCGATAAGCTTCGAGGGACATGCTACCACATAACTTCTGCACATACCCAGCAAGTTTGATGATGATAGGACCTACGGTTAAGGAGTTATGGCCAATTTGTGGATAGGCCCCGCCCCTGTGGCGCCCCCTATGGGTTAATCGCGATAAGCTTCGAGGGACATGCTACCACATGACTTCTGCACATACCCAGCAAGTTTGATGATGATAGGACCTACGGTTAAGGAGTTATGGCCAATTTGTGGATAGGCCTGCCCCTGTGGCTCCCCCTATGGGTTAATCGCGATAAGCTTCGAGGGACATGCTACCACATGACTTCTGCACATACCCAGCAAGTTTGATGATGATAGGAGCTACGGTTAAGGAGTTATGGCCAATTTGTGGATAGGCCCGCCCCTGTGGCGCCCCCTATGGGTTAATCGCGATAGGCTTCGAGGGACATGCTACCACATGACTTCTGCACATACCCAGCAAGTTTGATGATGATAGGACCTATGGTTAAGGAGTTAGGGCCAACGTGTTATTAAGCCCCGCCCCTGTGGCGCCCCCTATGGGTTAATCGCGATAAGCTTAGAGGGACATGCTACCACATGACTTCTGCACATACCCAGCAAGTTTGATGATGATAGGACCTACGGTTAAGGAGTTATGGCCAATTTGTGGATAGGCCCCGCCCCTGTGGCGCCCCCTATGGGTTAATCGCGATAAGCTTCGAGGGACATGCTACCACATGACTTCTGCACATACCCAGCAAGTTTGATGATGATAGGACCTACGGTTAAGGAGTTATGGCCAATTTGTGGATAGGCCTGCCCCTGTGGCTCCCCCTATGGGTTAATCGCGATAAGCTTCGAGGGACATGCTACCACATGACTTCTGCACATACCCAGCAAGTTTGATGATGATAGGAGCTACGGTTAAGGAGTTATGGCCAATTTGTGGATAGGCCCGCCCCTGTGGCGCCCCCTATGGGTTAATCGCGATAGGCTTCGAGGGACATGCTACCACATGACTTCTGCACATACCCAGCAAGTTTGATGATGATAGGACCTATGGTTAAGGAGTTAGGGCCAACGTGTTATTAAGCCCCGCCCCTGTGGCGCCCCCTATGGGTTAATCGCGATAAGCTTAGAGGGACATGCTACCACATGACTTCTGCACATACCCAGCAAGTTTGATGTTGATAGGACCTACGGTTAAGGAGTTATGGCCAACGTGTTATTAAGCCCCGCCCCTATTCACATATTTCACTTTAAAAAAATTCCTGTTGATTTTGGGGCGGGGCTTCAAGAGGCTTTTTGTGGGGCCTGCAAAGATATATTTGGGTTTGAAATTTGGTGCAGCTAGGTATAACACAGCCTGAGTTATGATGAATTAAAGTTTCATGAGGTGCGTATTTACGCGAACTTTGACCCCCAATAGATCACTGGTACTATGGAATTGTAGAAATCTTTTCGCAATTTACCATCGGGCAAGCGTCTTGAGTATTTGAGCAGTGGTTTGACGTCCCTGGCGTAAAAACTCTAGGAGCCTTTCGTCGAAATGCGAAAAGATGGTTTGGGCGGTTTTAGGCACTAAATCCAACATGGCCGACTTCCTGTTGATTTTGGCTAATGACATAAAATTTCATTTATGTGCGCCTTGGGCCATTACATGTTGTCCTAAAATTTCAGGCTCCTAGCCCAATTTTTGAGCATGCATTTCCTGAAAAACACTTTTTGGCCATAGGGGGCGCCGCAAATCCTGAACCACTGATACATTGCAATTGTTTGCAGGTCTGATGGGTACGCAAAGTTTTTCAAGTTATGCATGACGGGAAGGGGGTGAAAAGTGCCAAAACGTCCGGAATAATAATAAAAAGAATAAAAATCCTAGCGGTTTCAATAGGGCTTCGCACCGGTCGGTGCTCGGGCCCTAATGAAGTTTCTCTGATTCTAGCCACTCCATAGAGCAGATGTGTGGTCTTACAAAACATAATTTTGAAGTTCCACAGACTAAATAATAAATCAAATGATTGTTATGTTCTTAACTGCTTTTTAAAATGTATTATCTACTTCAAGACTTGTTCGCTTAGGCACAACCTTCAAAGTGGAGAAACAAGATTTTATTTTCCCAATTCCCATCATCATAAGTTCATTTGTTGTCTTGTTTAGTAGAAAACATGCTGTCTCGTTGTTCTGTGTCCTCAACATAACAACTCACCACAAACACTGTCAAAACAGTTTACTCATAATAGCAGAATATGCTTTCATGATGACAGGCAAACACAGTTTAATATGTTGGGATCACCAAAGCTGGATTGTGATTATCAAATGTGTTGCGACAGATAAGGCATTGTGGGAGGAATCTTTGATGATGCCTTGCCATTGTACAGTCCCTTCTGCCTCATTTATTATAAGTAAGGAGGATCAATAAGTGTGATAATGTATTGTCTAGTGTTGTACTAAAATATTGATACAGCAATATATGTTTATATTTATTTTGGTGATATCTGTATCGTATCAACAGCTCCAGCATCGATATTTAAGAGGAAAAATATTCTGGTTTTAAAAGGGTTGTGAACTACAACCTCCGCTCATGTAGATGTTGCAGTACGGCTAGTTGCCTCAAAGTGCCGGGTTTTACATTTGAATTAAAGTGTATCGTGATGCGGATCGTGAGTCCTTGCCATTGCCAATACACAGCCCTAGTATGAAACATTTTTAAGAAGTCAATACAAACATAATCAAAGCCTGGCGATACAGGGTCTTAGATGTTTTTGTTGTCAATTGTTAAATCTCCATTTTGTCCATAGGATACAGATGTGACTCCAGCCCAGCGGGACGAGGTGGTGTGCTGGTTGACAGAGCTCCACGGTGGACTGCAGCTGTACCCAGAGACCCTGGTGTTAGCTGTTAGCATCCTGGACCGCTTCCTGGCTCCCATCAAGGTAAAGAAACACCACCAATCCACTAAGATTTAATACTGATGTATGTTGCAACCATTGTTAATGAAACAATAGAAAATATTAAAGGTCAGGTCACCTATTATGCAAAATGCAATTTTTCAACATTATTATATGGGTCTGACTGGATTCTCCCAAAGTATGAGAGAAAACAACCCAAGCTCTTTTTCTCCACCTTCACCTTTCTGAAAGCCTGTTCAATCAAACCTCAGTCAGATTTCTCCCCCCTTCTGATGTCATAAGGGGAGAAGCCACGCCCGCTCACTATCAACCTAACTTAGCACTCCCTCCAACTGTGAATAGCATTACCCCCAGATCCAAACCGCAGTTAGATTCAGGGCCAATCAGAGCAGACTGGGCTTTTTGGAAGGCGGGGCTTAAAGAGACAGGCTCTAAAACGCAGTGTTTCAGACAGAGGCTGAAAATAAGAGATTCAGCAATGACACTGTTCCAGTTGAAACCCAAATTAAAATGCTACACCTGAAAATGATTACAACATGTGACCTTTGAATCCACTTCTGCTTTTAACTCCAAAACTCTAAATAAAAATGTTACAGTTTACATGCCTTCTTCTTTTATGATGCATCGGTGTCAACCAGGTTATAAGGGACACAGTTTTATTGTGAACCAGTGAAATTGCTGCCATTAACTTCTACACAAATAATCAAGTTTAAATGTGCTCAGATAATCCCTGAACTTCTTATCATGCATAATGAAGTTATGTGTTGGCAGCTAAAAGCTTCTCGACGCTTATCATCTAAAGACAAACAGAAAGGGAAACTGAATGACACAAAACAAATACCTTACCCTGCATTCCAAATCGCATACTCTTTCTTTGTCTTTTCTACATACTACAGCTAATTAAAATAATCGAGTTAGCATGCAGTAGGCAGACAATTGGGACATACTTTTAAATATTTATTTCATCATTACATTGCGCCTTGATCTTGCCTCTTGCTCATATACCCATCACATCCCTGGTTGTTTACATCGCAGGGTTAGTTTGTTCTTGATAGATTAGTGTCTGATTCCCTCTGCTTGTACTACAGGAAGAGTCAGTACAGAATGTCCCACCAGACAAACAGGAAGCTAGTGTTTTAGCCAAGGAATAAAATGTTCCAGGACTGGACGTCGTCTTATAAATAGTGTTCATACCTTAAAGCAATACACGTCATGAAATTACACTTCATTTACTTCATGCCAATGATAGCGGGACAATTTTTTAGACTTTCACTTGTTTCTAAAACATATCTCAGTTACTTCGTAACTATCTCTCAATACTATACAATGTTTAACAAAAGGAAAATACCTGTGTGTGTGTGTGTGTGTGTGTGTGTGTGTGTGTGTGTGTGTGTGTGTGTGTGTGTGTGTGTGTGTGTGTGTGTGTGTGTGTGTGTGTGTGTGTGTGTGTGTGTGTGTGTGTGTGTGTGTGTGTGTGTGTGTGTGTGTGTGTGTGTGTGTGTGTGTGTGTGTGTGTGTGACACCTACTCCTGTAAATGGTTAATAAATTGTAGAATATAACTGAATGCAAGCAGCATTTTTAGCAAAATCTGAATGGTGTGTCTTATCCACATCGGTATGAGTTCAGGTTCTACAAACACTTTACTAAAAATAAATACATTTAGAACACTGTGGACAGACTGTGGATTTTGGAATGGGTATGTACGTGCAGTCCCATATCAGATAAGTAGATAGCAGCCATATGAGACCCGATACAGATATTGGTTTGGATGGGTCCCATAACTAAATGAATGACAATAAAATGATATGTCTTGGTCAGATGTCATCAGGTTGACTTCAGCACACTGGTGATAAACTGACCGTAAACATGTTTATGGATTTACTGATTGATGAGTTTGTTTGTTTTGCTACACAGGCCCGTCCAAAGTACCTGCGCTGCATCGCCATCACCTGCTTCTTCCTGGCTGCTAAGACCTGTGAGGAGGATGAGGTGAGCACAACACACACACACACACACACACACACACACACACACACACACACACACACACACACACACACACACACACACACACACACACACACACACACACACACACACACACACACACACACACACACACACACACAGAGTTAGGGGTTCATCATTCCCAGTGAGTTATACCATCATTAAACATAAGAATCTAATTACACAATATAGAGTACTTTTTAACACGCAAAGTCAAGTATTTCCTAGTAATAAGTAAATAAAATGTATTTATATAGCACTTTTCACAGACAGGGTCACAAACTGCTTTACAATGTGCATAGAAAAAATAAAAGCATTGTAAAAACAATTAGGGCTGTCGAGCGATTTAAAAAAAAAATCTAATTAATTACAGGCTCTGTGATTAATTAATCTAAATTAATCGCATTCTTATATGACACTTTTTTGCCTGTTTATAAACAGCTGTAGACTCTCTCTCTCTCTCTCTCTCTCTCTCTCTCTCTCTCTCTCTCTCTCTCTAGCCAGGTTTCTAGGCTACATGAAATAAAGCTGCGCATAGCGCCGACTCATTCGCCATCGTACTACTCAAAGCCAAAAATAGAGACACACACACACACACACACTGAAAACACACACCGACACACACACACACACGCAACTAGCAAATGAAAGTGAGACACGGAGGAAGATTGAGAGATACTTAGAGTTTCGAACCTACATTGTTGGCGGCCACTAAATGAATAATTCACAGACACTGCAGAGAATAAAATAAGCTGTCTTCTTACCTTACCGTCATGCTTATTTGCCCGAAACATCCATAACACATCCATAGAGACCTCGGCCCCTTTGCCCTGCTTCTTTCTTTACTGGTTAATCCCGTGCGGGCCGCGTCCACAAACTGCGCTCTCGTCTCACCCCTTTAGCACCGGGTCAAAGGGCACTATAGAAGTGCGATTAATCTGCGTTCATTTTTTTTAATCGCGTTAATTTTTCTGTGATTAATTAATCGAAATTAATGCGTTAATTTGACAGCCCTAAAAAAAATATGTCTAAGAGTACAGTAATAGCTGCCATACCCATTTGTTACACCTTCAGAAGCATTCATTATGAGATCAATGAATATACCATGATGTATAAACCATTACTGTCTATGCTTCACATCTTACCTTGATCTAAATTTTAGACCATAGGTAAAGCCCTACATAGAGTATGCAAAGATAATAAGTGTGTGTTGTGGTGTGTGTGTGTGTGTGTGTGTGTGTGTGTGTGTGTGTGTGTGTGTGTGTGTGTGTGTGTGTGTGTGTGTGTGTGTGTGTGTGTGTGTGTGTGTGTGTGTGTGTGTGTGTGTGTGTGTGTGTGTGTGTGTGTGTGTGTGTGTGTGTGTGTGTGTGTGTGTGTGTGTGTGTGTGTGTGTGTGTGTGTTGTGTGTGGTGTGGCCTCAGTGTGTGCCCTCTCTGAAGGAGCTGGCTGCCTCCAGCGGCTGTGGTTGTTCTCCATCAGAGATCGTGCGGATGGAGAAGGTCATCCTGGACAAACTGAACTGGGACCTGCACACCGCCACAGCACTGGACTTCCTGCACATCGTACGTCCATCACAACCACACACACACACACACACACACACACACACACACACACACAAACTGGGTTCCACAATCATGCCCTGAACATTACCCACATTCTGAGGCCTGTCATCAATGAATTCCTTATAATGCCGATCAGTTTGTAACTGATGGGTTACTGTTAGTAGATTTCTAATCAGTGAAGCTAGTGACACCTGGTGGCCAAAAGATGCTACTCCAAGTCCCTGCCGTACTCCAAATGGATTGTGTTAACTTATTTTCTTTCATAAGTTTCACTCCACATTGTCGCATACATTTCAGTTCAGTTAATAGAGGGGGGTTCACTTATTTTGATTTGATTGTATTCACTTTATGATTGAGTTACATTAAGTGTTGTAAGACATACTAGCGTATCTAAAGAAAGGTTAATACTGTATACTTTGAATTGTAGTTTCTTTTCTGGTGTGATTTCATCGCTTCCCGTAATAACAGCTCAGGTTGTCTCTTTAGAAATGTCCAACTTTCTGACCGGACATATCTGCAGCCTCACAACTCTGATTAGCTGTTTTTAATCAGATATTTCTTAAAGCTAGTATGGTTTGGTCAGGCATTGTACTCTGGGTTGATTTAAAAAAAATAATAAAGGTACAAAAACTTTATTTCTTTTCAAATGTACTTAGTTAACTTAATGATTTTCCTCTCTCTCTCTCTCTCTCTCTCTCTCTCTCTCTCTCTCTCTCTCTCTCTCTCTCCCTCTCTGCCATAGTTCCATGCCACGGTGTTGTCGTGTCGCTCTGGGTATTTGGACTCCATGTTGGGACTGAACCGCTCCCAGCACCTCGCCCTGCTCACACGACGACTCTACCACTGTCTGGCTGACCACACGCTCATACAGGTACACACACACACACACACCACACACACACACACACACACACACACACACACACACACACACACACACACACACACACACACACACACACACTACATCATATCTCTGCTCCTTTGTGACAGTGGTCAATGTAAAGCACATTCTGCTTTCAAACACAGCATGGAGGCTCTATGGCTGTGTTCGAAAAGCCCTACTAACGTCCTACACATACTAATTTTGACGTCAATTTGAGTATGTTGTGGTTGTGTATGCGAGTTTGCGTAGGCGAGAAATGCTCGGATGAGTACTTACTTCCGGGAAGATTTTGTGTATGGATCGATAGGTTACTTTTCCTACTCAACCGTCCCACAATGCATAGCGTCTTTTAACAAACGACACAGAAGTATTTTTTTTTTATTCTTTATTGCTTCTGTGTACATTTCCAAGTAAACGGTCCGACGAACCATGCATAAACAATGGATCGTTAAGTAGACAGTACGTAGTATATACATGTCGAGTATCTAGGAGGGAGGACGTTAGTAGCCCATGTGTTTCCTAGACCTGCCTGAACATGTTTGTCCCTTGTGTGTTCCCGTAGCTGAGAGGATCCATGCTGGCCTTGGCCCTCATCACCCTGGAGCTGGAGACCTGCTGTCCTGACTGGCTGCTTCTTACCATAGACCTGCTGAGGAAGGCACAGGTACCACACCCACACTCTGGCATTATCAGAAAGATCTCCACATGTACATGGATATTTAAACGCATTTTCTCCCCCTCTATTTAAAGAAAAATGCATGTACACATGACGGTGTTACACGGAAATGCTGACGTCATCATACCAGGCCAGTAGATGGCGATGATGTGTCATGTCAAAACACTATAGAAGAGCATTGTAAGCATGCACAGTTGGCATCTTCTTGAGCGAGGATAGGGCAGTGAAAGACCAGATCAAAGAGGAACCTCCTCACAAGACTAATGTAGTTCCTTAACACGTTAAATATCTGAGAAATTCTTAAACAGAGAGATTCTTTCAATTTTAAGCTCAGGGTCTGAACAAATTCACACAACTTGAATGTATTGAACCAGGATGATGTCAGGACTCATAATTACAATCTCTGGTCCCTCTTCTCTACTGCTTTGTGGCCCGCAGAATGAATCTGCTCATGTGCCGTTGTTTTTAATTTGAGAGGCTCATGGAAGATAGAGATACAGAGGAAACTAGATTATTTCCATGGTCAGATGTTAGTATATAGAATAGAAAAAAGAGTATGCAATTTGGAACGCAGGGATAATGTGAACTTTTTCCAAAAAAACACACAGAAGCCCATCTTTGTCTTTTGAGTGACTCAGCCCTGACCAGAGTTGATTCTCTCTGCAGCTGCTGCTTCTCTGTGCTTTGATCTGTCCCAAAGTAAACAAGTAGTGTCCACATGTGTGTGTCTCACACTCAGAGTGATTGTCCTCATGCTCATTGTCCTCCACTCAGTCTGGGTGGGCCTGCTTTGAAGAAGGAGACAGTAGATCGTATTTGAACCTGCCAACATGATCAGTCTCAACACAGCATGTCGCTCTGTATGTTAAACTAACCATTTCACTATCACGCTATATATAGTGTAGTGTGACGATATCCAATTGTAATTATTTTTTTGCGATATGATTTTCAATATAAGAGGGAATTAAAATATATTTATATATTTTTTGTTTTTTGTAGGCCAGGACTACTCTGCATCACCACAATATTTGAATTAAATTGATAATGAAACACACATTTCTCCATTCTATCATGTATATGTTTGCTGTTTCGACTACATTTTGATTAATTGTGCGGCCTTACCTCCACATATTAAACACAGAGAATAATGGGTATTTTTCATGTATTTTTGTAGGACACCTTAAAATACTCTTGAATCAAGTATCAAGGGATGGTTAAATAACCATGATTAGCCAGCAGCCCAGGCTCCAAGAGTTGAATCATGGCTATGTTGTTTGACACTGTGTGGCTTAGGGTTGCCGCGGTGTGGACATTTTCATACCGAGTAATACACGTGCGTCAACACCGGTGTTACGGAGTAAACACCACCAGACAGGGTCTTAAAAAAAAAAATTATTAGGCTTCACCGCAGATTTCAAGAGAAGACGGTCCGTCGGCTCTGTAGGCGCTTACTTTGATCTTAAACATTAGATCGCGCAATTTATTCTTGAACAAAACAAATGCTTAGTTGTTTGTAGATCATTTGCAATTTGTTCAATATGAGCCACCAGAGCCACCGTACTGTGTTGCCTCATCGAATCAGAACGACTGGTGGGCTACTTCACTTTTACCTGTCTGTAGCATGGACATATAAAGAAAGGTCTGTAGGCTATCAGAGCCATGATCGGAGCGCAGTTTATTGAATGCTTGGATTAAATTCACTTGTTTAAACTCGGTGTGATCCTTGACTCATACCAACCCATATGAACTTTCTACAGTGTTGTCAATAACTGTTGTCGTGCACTTTGAGGTGTGTCGGTGACGCGACGTCATTTTACCGGGGCATCAGCTCCAAATGTTTTGAGTGAAGCTACCACGGATAGGCATATATTTGCGGCGTGATTTCCACTGGGGATTTAACATGTTCTCTCCCACCCCCCTACCCCCCACACACACTTTACAATTTATAATTTTTTCACCGCAAGCTGTCATCGACACGGAGCAGCAGCACACAGACAGCCTGCCGCTGTGTAGGCGCGGGTGTGTGAGTGTGTGTGTTACCTCCTGTTACCTCCCGTTGCTGAATCTTCAACAGTTTGCAGACTACCTAGTTTAGCCTACGTGTTCAGGTTCCCTAGTATTGGGGTTTCATCAAAAATATTGCCAAATAGGCGCGTTTGCTTTGGGCTTTGAAGCCAAGTCCTCCTCCATCGTCTTATAAACTCTCTACGGGAGACTCCGCTGCTGTGACGCGGCTCTGCGCTGCACGGAGCGGAGCAGACACTTTCAATTTCATTGTTTTCTGAGTAGACTTATTATAACTTAGAATTTAGAGTAGCCTCAGACATACTAGTTTTTTATTTAGCCGAATGAACTGCCGCCGTCACGCAAAATTTAACCAATTGGCTTTTATGTCTATTTTTTTTTTAATAGGCATATGCCTAGACTATCCGGTGTTGCTCGGTGTTGAGGCTCCCACCGGTGTGAGCCTCAACACCGAGTAACACCGGTAACACCTACTACCGCGGCAACCCTAGTGTGGCTGTGATAAACTCTTCATGTCTTTGTCTCCCTCTCCTTCATCCCTCTCTCAGATCGACAGCTCTGAGTTGATCCGGAGTCGAGAGCTGGTGGCCCGTAGTCTGTCCACACCGAGAGCTTCCCTGCCTCCTAACACTGTCTACATCTACCAACCCCTGCAGGGCCACGACCCGGCCCCGGAGCCCACACTCCCCCACTGCACACTGGGTAAGTGTGAGGGGATAACACCCCCCTCCCCAATACAACACGGACTGTCTTAAATGGTTTACATTAGCCTGAATTCATACTTGCACCACTCGTCCTGTTCATTTTAATTTTCTCTATGTTATTATGTTATTTTGATATTTTTCTGGTTATAATATATCATACCGTTACATTCATATCATATATATATATATATATTTATACATAACCACATTTATTCTGTATTCTGCAGCCATGTTTACAGAACATTGCAATACTTTTATTTTTCAAGTGCAAACGGCACACAGTTATATTGCACTTAGTTTCTTTGTAATACATGTATACATTTTACAGCTGAACTTTTCTCCACTGTAACGTTGCATTGTGGGTAATGTAGGCGCCAGGTTTTGACTCTGAAGAACAATGTGTTAAATATAAAAGTAGAGTCCTTTGGTTTACTTAAACTAGTCGGTACAAAAAGGTAACAAAGGTGTTTCTGTATCTCTTCTCCTTCTAGGGATGGTCACCTCCACCACAGAGTCTTCCAGGGACCTTGCCATCGCCACTGCCGCCCAGCCACAGAGCCCTGCTGGCGGGCAGGACGGCGGCCGGCAGCCCTGGAGCTCCGTGTCCTCCATCCCAGCTCTACTCTCTCCGCCCAAACACCTCCGCCATCTTAACCCGTTGCAGAAGGTCACGCTACGCTGCAAAACCTCCGCCAAGCGCAAGGTAACACCATCTATCTCACTGTTCAAACACACAACCTGTTATATATATATGTATGTATATATATATATATATGTGTGTGTGTATGTATGTGTATATATATGTATGTGTGTGTGTATGTGTATGTGTGTGTATACGTATATATATATATATATATATTATTTATCATTACTGTTTTTTGTTGTTTTTGTTTTTTTTTTAATTTACTTTTTCATTTATTTATATTGTTTACATTTATTTAAAAAAAAAAAAAAAATGTTTGTAGGATGATGTAAATGTAAAAATAACTCATCAGAATACTATGTGTTTCCTACAATAAAGTATAAAAAAAAAAAAAAAAAAAAAAAAACACAACCTGTTTTGACCAGGAAGTTTAAGGTGGATTCAGTGATTCTGGGGAACGCTTGTTCAAAATCAGTGCATATCTCCTCCTGATACGCTACCTGTCCGCACTGTGTGTGCCCCTGGAACAAAACAATCCAGTTTTAATTCACAGCCCAGGCTCTGTTCATGGGTATGTTGCTAGCTATGGTGGGCCCCTTTGTTTACATTCCCTATATTTACATGCCAGTTTACAGAGCCTAGGCTGTGTATCAACACCAGATTTTTTTCAGCCCACACACAGTATTGACAGGTAGAGGATTGTGAGGAGATATTCACTGATTTTGAAAAAAAGTTAATGGGATTTTTGAGAAGGAGAGAAACTTTAAAAGGTGCATTTTGCATAATTGGTGACCTTTTTAAATAGAGCAAACTGAGTCCCAATATATAACCTGTCCATCTGTGTGTGCAGGTGGAGGAGATGGAGGTGGACGACTTCTACGACGACATCAAGCGCCTCTACAACGACGAGCTGTCCAGCGCCGTCCAGGAGGGAGCAGGTCTGGCTGTCTGCAGTGTCCTGCTGTCTAGACAGGAAGGCAGCGTGTCCCCCTGCCCGCCTCTGCAGCCAGTCAGTGCCTCCTAGGGACCTGTTCACCAAAACCACCTGACCACTGGCGCCATCTTACTCTTACACTATCAAATGAAACCGTAGGGCCAAAAAGAGTAGCCCGACCTTATTTAAGTTTTCAAATCCAAAAAGTGACATTGAGGCCGTTCTTTTGGCGACAGTGATGGGCAACTTCCTTTTTCCTCATTGTTACCATTGCATAAAAAAAAGCAATATAAAAGGCAGCTCCCCCCTATCGGGAAATGGTGCCCATCAAATTTGCCATCAAAATGACCTCACTGCTTCTGATGAAAAGTACAGCTAGAAGAAAACAATGCTGTGATATAGATGGTGTCAGTGGTTTAAGATGGTTTAGGTCTATTTGCAAATGACCCCCCCAGTGTGCCCCCACCCCCCTCAACCAGCTGTTCAGCCGTCCCGAGGTCAGTTACCCATCATCCCTTGCAGTTGGAAAAACAGAGCCTCAAAAAAATTTAAACATTCAAAAAATAAAAAAAACCTGCTGCTGCTACTATCTTATTGATTATATTTGTTGAAAACAGAAAACACAATGTTACAAAAAAAAGGTTAAAAAAAATGATAGAGAAAAGTTATACCTCCAAAAAAAACTAGAATGGATTTCTGTGTGTGTGTGTGTGTGTGTGTGTCATGGTTTGTCAACTTATATTTGTTGTTCACCTCTAAAACTCTTTCTTTCATTTGACACATTTATGTTTATTTTTATTTTGTCTTCTTCCCTTTCACTCTGCATGATGTCATCTCTATTTATAACTTCTTCATAGAGTCTAACAGTCTAAATCCAATGTATGAATGTCCCTGTGTAGACCATTATCTGTACTACTTGCCCAGACAGAAGAAGTTTGATCTTTTTTTTTTCTTCTTGTGAAGATTTGATTGTTAATAAGATGCTAATATGTACATCCCTCCTCTCGATCCCTCTGTTTCCCCTATCAGCTTGTTGTGACGGCTTGACAAAATAAAAGTTTCTCCGGTTGTTTTAATACACCCATAAACTATGAACTAAAAAAAAAAATCTAATTGAATCTCCTGCTTGAATGCAGTTGGCTACCAAATGAGCATTTGAATGATTTGCAGCCTTATCAGTCATCACCTAAAGCCTGTTCAAATTAATTGGTCATGTGGACTTGTTGCTTTGACAACAGGCTCACTTAAATGCTCACTAAAGACATCTAGACTTTACAATGCATGTGAAGTTTCCCTCTTCGTATAAAGAACAGTAGAATAACAAGACTCCTAATTTGGATATTGTGTTGAAACGGTCCGAAAGGAATTCCAGTTCTACTTAATATTTCTGCCTGTAATAAAACAACCTGGAGTTATTGAAAGTGTTTTAGTATTAAGCAGACACAGAAATGTGCTTTCATTGACTGCTTCAGAAGGAGACGAGTGACAAACTTCACTTCGATGTTCAAAAAAAAGAAAAAAATCTTAAAAACAACATGCCATTTTTTCTTTGTCTGTTGAAAGTTTTGATGAATACATTGTATTCCTGCATTAAAAAAGCTCTGTTGATCCTTCTGTGAGGGCTGCTGGTTACGGCTGCCTCGGGGTCCCTGAACGCACCGCGGCACCAATAAAGAAATAAGTATGAAAACGAGCAAACTTTTCTGTCTTCATTCATGTTGTAAATGTTAGTGAAATGGCTGAGTAGATGGAACACAGCGGATTGACTATTGAAGAAAATCAGAGCTGAGAACTGCAAACGGATGTTTGATGCGTTCATTTCTGCTGCATTGGTTAATTGCTGTGCTAACATTAGCTAATTAGCTCTATACATAGTAAAGCTAAGGCTTATGGGTATGTTGTTAAATAGCTCTCAACAAACTCTTTCTTTTTACTATTTACTCAGAGTAGCTCAAGAGGATAGAAGCTTGCTTGAAGACCTGGGGCCTGTTTCAGGTAGCTGATTTTACTCTGAGTTTAATCCTGCGCTATGAGTTGTATAAGCAAGCACCATGCATTACTCTCTTGGAACAAAGTTACTTTAAATAACGTGTAAACTAATATGTAACTCTATATACACCACAGGTCTAACCGGCTTCAAAGTTTACACACTGGTCCTGCTGAGCTTGTTCAGACAAGTACTCAGCACACACACACACACACACACACCCAGAGAGAGTTGTACTCCTGTACTTGTCAGGGATCTCAATAACATAAACATAAGCTCTAAGCAAACATAGTCTTAATTTTCAACTTTTAAACCTGCAGTGTGTAGAATTTTGGGTTTTATTTCCTAGCAGATTTTGTAGAAAGTAAGTATAATATCCATAAGTACATTTAATTTAGCGCAAAAAATGTTTTGAATTATTCTTTTTTTCCTTAGAAAGGGTCTCATATATGTCCATATTTCTGCATATTTTGGACCAAGGCCTAGTGCTGCCATCTTGAAAGTGTCATAGTTGGAATGTCATCAGGTGCATTGTTTAAAATTTAGAATTGTTCTTGTCCTTGAAGGCCACTGTAGCTTCTGTTATTATTCGAAAGGGTTGGGGTTACCCAGGGAGCGTTGCATTCTAGAACTTTCTTGATGATGTCATATTACACACTGCACCTTTAACAGCTCTTGTGAGACATTTCCGTTCTCAATTTCAAAATCCTAAAACTAGTTCCCTCTTTAACCAGAACAAACACACACAAACAGTCACGAGCAAACATGTTGTATAAACCCACAACACTTCTCCACACACTCAACATGTTGTGGACAGTTTTTTAAAAGCAGCTTTTCCAAGACAAAAACAAAAATGCAAAAAGGATCCAATTAAATATATTTAACATATGTATTATTAATAAACAACAGCCTCATTGTTTGACAGACCCTGAAACTAGCTGTACTAGCATGAGTTTGATGAAATAGACATCCTACTCAGTCTCAGGTTTCCGTGGGTCGGCTCATGTATAAACACAACATCATTTTAGGAATGTGCAAGGTGTGACCATGGTGTAATCTAGGATAAAGAATATGAAACACAGTGCAAGTCAGGGCACATGATGCAGGTAATACTGCAGAACCCACCTTACTGATATTGTACTTGAGAGGTGATGTATTTAACTAGTAGTAGTTTGACACAATAATCTAGCTTTTTCAGGAGCTTTAAATGAATAGGTCAAAATGTTTTATTTTTTAGCTTTTTACCTCACTCTCCAGCTCAAGAAAAGGCAACAGAACCCGTTCATAGGTCCCACATTCAGGTTAGCTTAGCTCCAACACTGGGAGCAGGTCAAAAGATAAACTTTACAACATCACTAAACGCTCCTGTGTGCTTGTCTATTTAAAGCGCAACATAACGTGCTGAATAAATTCCAAGGTTAAACAACTAACTATTTCCAAGAGTCCAAGGTGACATCTTTTTTTAAATGCCCTTTGTCTGACGAACAGTTCAAAACTACAGATATTATTACTTAAACAAAAGAGATTCAAAATTGCAATGATGTACAACAGTGCAGCAAAAAAAAAGCAGCTCATCCTCTTTATGGCAAAAAAAAAAAGATTTTGACAAAGCATTATCCAGAATTGCTGACTCCACCTTTAACAAAGATCACATGTTCACAAGTATCGTCTGGCTCTTTGAAGGAGTGAATCCAAGCTGGAAGACTGAAACTGGAGCCCCCCCCCCCCCCCAGCTCATAAACCTCCACCTCTCACTTCTCATTCTTTTCCTCAGTCAACAATGACATCACACAATCGCAATGAAAACAGATCTGCTCTGTGAGCTGAAGTGCTTGCAAGTCTTTTTTCTTATTTTTTTTGCTTCCAGCTTTCACACGTCTCAAAGCAGCACCAGGCCTTTGTTATGGTTCTCTCTCTCTCTTTGGCATCTGGTGAAAAGGAATGCTCAGGCACAGAAACTATAGCCATCCTTCTTGTTCTAGTTTTTTATTCTGACTGAATTCAAGATTTGGGGCTGAAAGGGGTCAATCACTCTTTATTAATCAGTTTTTGAAGAAAAGGGAAAAAAACAATAAAAAAACACTGTTGATATAAAGGAAACTACAGAAAAAAAGGCAATAAAAAAAAGAAGTGAATCACATTTTAATTATTTGTCAGTCAGATGGTTGCACGCTCAATAAGCTTTAGACAGTGTGGAAGATCTGTTACTACCATAGATAGTATATTAAAGGTTACTACACAGCAGGAGATCCAGCCAAGGTACCAAGAACAAAAGGTTTGACTGCCTTCAGAAAGTCACTATCAACTTTGAGAAACAAGTGTTTTTAAGCTCCTAAAAACTGTTCTTTGGTTGTTTATTGGGTTGGAGTTCATTTACAGTTCAGAAAACCCTGCTCAAACAGAACAGCCAGGAGATATTCCCGTCAATCCTGTTAATCCGGTTCCATCCTTTTCATTTTTCATATTGATAGCAAGATTGCAAAGTGGTTAATGGTACTTTACAGAGGCTGATCTTGTGCAAACTTCCCCGTTTGTTTCTCTCGGTCTGGACTTTCTGCAATCTCCGTGGGGGAGGAGCCCGGGTCAGAAAATGCCCAGGCCAATCAGGGCCCGTGTTCAGACCTAACATTTGTCTCTCAAAGTGGAAGGCAGCTTGTGATTGGTTGGTTGTAGAAATCGAGCCACGTGAGACCAGCCATATCTTACACCCTAACTCTTGACGTCAACGACTACATGAACCAATCAGGGGCTGCCT
The DNA here is from genome assembly GCA_026122265.1 of Ammodytes dubius. Taxonomy (NCBI): domain Eukaryota; kingdom Metazoa; phylum Chordata; class Actinopteri; order Uranoscopiformes; family Ammodytidae; genus Ammodytes; species Ammodytes dubius. Next base: position 5,824,988 of record CM047524.1, read on the forward strand.
TCCACTTACAGACAGAAAGTGGACAGGGCCTGATCTGACTGGAGGCTTGATTGACAACTACTTGAACCAATCAGGGGCTGCCTTACACTAATGGACAGGGCCAGCATAGCAAGTTTTGTAATATAAGATGTGTGGGACAGTTAATATGACTTAGTATACAAATTGGCCAAACCTAATATTCCTGTCTATTTACCTCAGCACCATCAGAGGCAGAACAGGTTGACATTGGTCAACAAAAATAAATGGGTTTCAAAGTTGAACATTGAAAAAGTCGGTAACACTTTACAAAAGGTACACAAAATTGTAGTAGCTACTACATACCTACTACGTAGATATGTGTTACCTACTACATAGGTTTTTTTTTGTGTTACCTACTACATAGGGTTTTTTTTTGTGCTACCTAACACATAGAAGAAAAAAAACCCTATGTGTTAAAGAGCACAAAGAAAAACCCTGTGTGTTAGGTAGCACAAAAAAAAACCTATGTAGTAGGTAACACAAAAAAACCTATGTAGTAGGTAACACAAAAAAAAACCCTATGTAGTAGGTAACACAAAAAAAAACCCTGTGTTAGGTAGCACAAAAAAAAACCTGTGTTAGGTGGCACAAAAAAAACCTATGTGTTAGGTAGCACAAAAAAAACCTATGTGTTAGGTAGCACAAAAAACAAAACCCCTATGTAGTAGGTAACACAAAAAAAACCCTATGTAGTAGGTAACACATATCTATGTAGTAGGTATGTAGTAGCTACTACAATTGTGTGTACCTTATTGTAAAGTGTTACCAAAAAGTCATTTGGTAACCACTGTAACAGATATGTGCATAATACCTGTTATGTATATACGTGTTAACCCTACACAGCTTTTTCTCTGCTCAGACAGTCAACGGCAGTGTCTCCTACTTGTTTACTTTACTTGGTCCATTCAACATGTGTGTGTGAGGTTATGATCCTACAGCAATACCTCCGTAGTAATGCTGCACAGTGCCTTTCTTATTTCCTCCTGTCTCTAGCTGTTTGTTATGATTCCTAATAATGCTCATAGTAAGCGTCTTCTATGCAAGACTCTAAAGAATGTAAAAATAAACATATATGGACACTCGCTGTCAGTCAGTCACCAGAAGTTTAATTCAATAACAACCCTGTCAGTCTGTAAAACTTGGTATGCCCCACCAATAAGAGCTAACATAAAAACTATAATAAACTGACCTCCAGCTGTGAAAGCACTCTTATGCATTTAAGAAGGGGGATATGTGAGTGCTAAGAGCCAGTATGTGGCTGTGGGGGTCTCTGCCAGCGCCACTTGTTGTCTCTGTGCCATGGTCAGGCCGCAGTAGCCTGGGGAGACCAGCCTGACCTTTGGCAAGCTTCACATTCGTTTCTCTCCCACAGATCAGTCCGGAAGGCAGCCCCTGATTGGTTCATGCAGTCGTCAATCTAGCCTCCAGTCAGACCGGGGCCCTCCCCACTTTCCATCCATTAGTGAAGTGATTGTTTCATGGAGTCGTTGAAGTCATCATGAATCTACCAATAAGCTTGTGAGATAAGGCTGGTTTCACAAAGCTAGATTGATAACTACATGAACCAATCAGAAGCAGCCTTTCCACTATAAATGACAGACTCTAGGTCCCAACGCGCCCCTTGATTGGCCTGATCATTTTTTGACCTAGACTCCTCCCCACGGAAATTGGAGAAAGTCCAGACTGATCTGCAGGAGAGAAACAAATGTGAAGCACAGGAGCTCAGGCTGGTCTCACCAGGCTAGGGAACCAGCCAGCAAAGAGTTGTTGAGTCGATGGCTCACAGTAAACCAGTCAGGTCTCAGAAACAAAATCATATAAATCTCAATTCTCAATAGATCTAAGAAATAATCTTGGTATGGGCGCTCATGGTGTAGTGGTTAGAGCGTCCCCCCCATAGAGGCTCAGTCCTCCTCACAGCAGACAGACCACGGGTTAGAATCCAGCCCGGGTCGTTCCTGCATGTCATTCCCCTGTCTAACCCATTTCATCTCTGTCTCTCTAAACTGTCAAATAGAGCTTGAAAATGCCCCCTCAAAAAAATCTTTAAAAAAAAGACATCAGATTATTCCAATCCTTTTAAGACTTTTCAAGGGAGGAGTCAGACTTGTGTCCGTGAAAGGTGAGCAGCGACTTGTGTTTGAGAAAGGCTGCGATGGAGGACGACCTCTTGACCCTGGTGGTTCCCGAGGCGGTGAGCGGCCTCTCTCTGGAGGAGGCCATGGAGAGGTGATGCCTTCTGCGCCGCTGTTGGCCCTGTGGACGAGGCTGCAGCAGCTCCTGTTTGGCTCCGGTGGTGGGGTCACCTCCCTCCAGCACAGCCCTCACAGGCGCCCCCAGCAAGGTGAAGACATCTGGGGGCATGGCGCGGCTCAGGTACTGCCAGGGCTTCTTCCCGGCCGTGTCCCTCAGCCGGACGTCGGCGCTGAAGCGGGTGACCAGCAGACGCATGACGTTCTTGTGGCCGTGCATGGCGGCGATGTGGAGGGGCGTGTGGCCGCACGCCGAACGGGAGTTTATGTCGAAGGACAAGCCGGCCTTTTCAACTCCGTACCTGAAAAAAAAAAAAGACAGACAGACAGACAGACAGACAGACAGACAGACAGACAGACAGACAGACAGACAGACAGACAGACATGTTCATTAATGTGCAATGTCCTTTAATAAATAAAAATAAATGTGAGCTACTTTTAGGTCAATGCTGATGCAACATGCTTAACATTACATGGTAACAAACCGACTTAAAGCTTTGTATCAAATCAATATTAGCAGTTAAACTAAAAGCACATCCTAGCTTGCATACTGAGGTATGTCTTAAACATTGCATTACATCTCATTTAGCTGATGCTAGCAACTATCAACTTGAAGTAGGAAGATAGCATTAAGGTTGTTGCCTAAAGGCCAGGACACACCGGTCCGACTACCGACCGAAAATGGAGTCTGCCGATTCAGGCAATTCCAGTTTGCCCGTCGCGGCCAAAAAAGTGCCAAGAACACACCGAGCCGACTACTGACTCTCCATACGGTCCTGCGCTTGCGGCGGCGCTAATCTGTATTGTGGCCCAAAAAAATACGGAAGCCGGAAATGATGGGACAGCTCTCTAGACCATAAACATAGATATAAATACGTATTATATCTATGGACCATAAGAGTGGTCGAGCATGGTGTCGAGCAGTGAAGAAGGGCTTGTGAGTACTCGCTGAACGAAACAAACAAACACATTAAAACAATGGCTAGCGATGCGATACTGTTGTTAGCTGTTTGTGCTACCCGCCTCACTTCCGGGCTTTACTGATTCGCTAGCCATCCACCAATCAAATTGCTCCGACTGAAAGACTGCCAGACGAAAAGAAGCCCGACGACATCTATGACGGCCGACGTCACCGAACACACCAAACAGATTTGTGTCCCCGCCCCCTCCAGACTCTCCGATGGCTGATTATCGGGCCGGTGTGTCCTGGCCTTAAGGGCCCACAGTGAACTTGCCACGCCCAGACTGGGAATCGAAACCCCAGTCTCCTAAACCCAAGTCAGTGGTGTTACCCACTGTTTGACAGTCCACACCACATTTAATGGCCTTTGACCAAAAGCTAAATATCTCACTCTTTGAAAAACTCTACAGGCTCTTTAAGGCTTGACACACAGGCAGAACCCATTGGTGATCCATGTGAGCCGCTCAGATATCTAATTGCAACCCGCAAAGAGCTGTACTATTCAAACTATTTCCTTCAGGAGTTAAACCCGTTTGTGGAACAGGGATGTCTGCTTGCATTCTCAGAGTGCAGAAATATAGAAGCTAATAACAGCAGGCTGCTTACGTACCATAGGGTGTTGAGGACTCTGTGGTCCCCGTGCTTGGCGATCCAGTGCAGCACGGTGAAGCCAGAGATGAAGTCCTGTCTGTTGAGCAGAGACGGGTCTTCTCTGAACAGGGAGTAGATGTCAGGCCAGGAGCCGGCCGCGCCCTTCACCAGCCAGGCATGCTCCCTGGGCTCCAGAGGAACCAGGGACTGAGGACAGGAGCAGACAAACAGCAACTTAATCAACCAAGTGTTATCAAGGGTTTCCCCAAAGTGAATTCCAAGCATGGTGGCCCACACCATGCCTAATGCTGGGCTTACACTACACGACTTTTCACGCGATTTGACAGTCGCAGACAATCTTCCAATGTCGGACTGAAATCACGGGAGTCGTGCTGGAGTTGTGGCGCGCGCACGTTATCTCAGTCCTCTGGTGTATGGTGGTCTTCCGACCCGATTTCAGCCAGTCTTCTTCCCGTCTTGATTATCAAACATGTTTGATATTATCGCTAGTCTTAGGGGGTTGGCTCAAGCGAAATGACGTAAACACTGTCACACTCTTGCATGCACCAAGCACGACACAGGAGGAGCGGCATTAGTCGCGACCTGTGTCCGCCTGGTGAGGCACTTATTTCGGATACTTTTTCATAGAAGCCTCGGTGGAGAACCAGGCTGACAGCCGCGCAACCTGAACACTCTACCGTCAAATACAGGGTTAGGAGTTAAAGTTATTGGGGTATGAGATCAGCAAATAAAGCTGTTCAAATAACTAAAGGAAGTCCCCTGCTCGGAATATTGAATTAACTTGTTTTTAATTAAATAATCACAATCGCGTTTGCGGAAATGATATTAATCTCAAAAGGAATCTAGTTGTAGTCTTGCAATATGAGACCCCTGTCTTTTCAAAATCTCACTCTGTGACTGAAAACTAATGACTAGTTGTCTTCAGGTGTGAGTTGATTGTCTTTAGATGTAAGAGGGTTTCAGTCTTCAGTCTTTTCAAAGTCTTTAAAAAGTCCTCTAGTGTAAACCCAGCATAACTTGACGCCCAATACCATGCCTAGCTTAGTGAAGTCTGTTGTCTAGCCTACAGTTATTATCAAGATATTTGGTGTTAAGAAGGCATCCAACTCTACCATGTCTTGGTTGGAAAAGGATACATACCATCTACTTATATTATCAACATATTACATGTATTTTCATAAAGACAGTGAGGCTACCCCTCACAAAATATAGGATACACAGAAAAATAATATCATGATGACATAATACAGTCACCGTCCAAAACATGAAATAATACAGAGATATACATGTGAGGTCTTATCGCCGCTGCCCCAAAGATACCACCATGCCACAACAACTTTATGAACATTATCATATCATATTGTTTGTTTATATAGTTCTTCATGACCTTTCACCAACACCTACTTATCAGAACTGCTGAAATGCATCAGTACTCATCTGCCCTCTCTCAATCCCCAGAACACTCCCTTCTTCTGATCAGCAACTTCTAACTATAGCCAGATTAAATCAGATTATATCAAGGGAAAGGATGATCCAGCATCCTCAGTAGCCGCCTCAGAACTCTGGAACAATTCACCTCTTCAAATTAATGCCCCCCCCCCTGCTGATAGGGTCAAGAACAAACGTACATGTTCTCATTAGCATATGAGTGCCCATAAGGTATGAGTCCCTCTTTCACTCTTTTACTTTTTTTGGCTTTAATAAAATCGGTCACCTTGGTCTCCCCCCTCTCCCCCTTTTTTCAGGTATGCTTTAAGTTTAGGAGAATTAGTCTGCCTTGTTATTGTTTTCTACTTCAGGAATGTGGTTGTTTTAAATGTGATATATAAATAAACCTAATTTGATTGAATGATGATGAAGTCATTTGACCCTGGTCTCACTCACCAGCCAAACTACCATAACAAGTGTACCGTATGTTTTAATGGGACATTTTAAAAACCAACCCTCACCTGCCTACTGCTGGGGCATTCTGGATGAAAGCTGGATGAGGTGGTGGTGTGTAGGCGCCCTCTCCTCTCCTCCTCTGGGCCCTCGGTGAGGTCTGCCAGGCTGGTGCAGCGTGGCGGGGTGGAGCAGGAGGACAGAGAGGAGGTGGACAGGTTGTATCTCAGGCTGAGGGAGGAGGAGATCATGTGCAGGCGGTTGAGGCGGGCTGCTTCACTGCCTCCCTCAGGCAGGATCTGGTCCAGGTCTGCGCCCACACTGCGACACATCCTGTTGCGCCGGTGGCTGCTGAGGCGCCGCGCCACCGCAGGGTGTTGCCATGGCGGCGGCGAAGAGGCCGAGCCCCCGCTGGACCCTGGGTCGTCATAGAGATCACCTGTGTGGGAGTGGAGGAGAGGGAGCATCGGTATCAGGCTGGGTGCTACAGTGTTATCGCAACACATGTTAAAGGTCACGTATTATGCTCATTTAAAGGTTCAAAATTATAATTTGGGTTTCTACTAGAAAGTGTTTTTATGGTTTAGTGTCCAATTTTTTTTTTTATATTTCTCACAGTGCCATTGCTGAATCCACTCTTTTCAGCCTCTGTCTGAAACGCTCCGTTCTTTAAGCCCCGCCTTCCAAAAATCCCAGTCTGCTCTGATTGGCCTTGAATCTAACTGCCAGTTTGAATCTTAGCTGTCGATGTGAAGCACAACACCAGACCCATCTGAAGGGCTGATAAATAAGGGCAGCAAGGTGACTTTTTTCAAATAACTATGAACGCAAAAGCCCAGACCCACTGGGTTTACAAAATGTTTAACACAGAAAAGCAGCAATACTTGTTTGGTCAATGGGAAAGCTTGTTGTTCAAAACAACAACCAAAGAGTGTTCAGGAGCTTTGCTATTGTGAAGTTCAGTCATGAAGAAAGTTCACTTCAAATTGTTATGGAAATTAATATCATAATCATGTATATTTCCAATATTGGCCTGTATTGTTAGACTAAATATAAGTAAACGCATTTTAAAATAACTGGAGAGGGTTAGTGTAGGTTATGTGTGCAACGCAGATGGTAGATGCCCATTGAGGTAATATAAGATAAGGCCAGAATAGTTGGGATGGTATGACAGAGCAAAGTTGTCTACGACTGGAATGATATGAGGTCATGAAGGTTAAAACTGTGTAGAGCAAAGTTACACAATGCTGGAACTGAAAACATCTACACACTGTGTTGTCTACAGTTGACGTTTGTAAGGCTACTTCAAAGTATTAGAACTGCTGAAGAGAAACCACCTCTCTTCAGTCATATCTGAAGTCCTCTCTGTGATTGCTGAGGATTGGCTTTGTTTGCAAGCAATGAAGATCTACTGAGAACTTGAACAATGTGTCATCTGGTATTTTATTACCTCTCGTCCGCACTGAACAGAACAGATATGTCAGTTTCCACGACACAATCTAGAACTTATTAAAAACTAAAAGGAAAGGAGCGCTCCCATAAAAAATACCTCAAACAAATATAAAAAAAATTAGAAAAATAATAATAGCTGAAACTTAGCCTATGGCAGACATATTCCAATAAAAGCTGATGAATAAAAGCCCTTTCACTATAGAAAAAGTTAATAGAATATAAATTCATCAACTTAAAGTTCTAGGATGAACATTGAACCTCTTGGCCCTCAGACGTTATGTTCCTCAACCTGTACTGACCTGTGGATTGGTGCAATGGAAACACACGGCCTGCAGAGGGCTTGTTGTCGTGGAGATGGTCGTTGGAGTGATGGAATGGTGAGGAACTAGCTGTGGGCTCCTGGTGGTCATGGAGATGACCTGCAGAGTGATGCCAAGGCGCAGTGCTTTTATTGATGGTGCGATCAATGTTGGTCTGTTGGGCTCGCTGCAGTACCTCCTGGATTTCACGGCCGCCCATAGGCTTTCCTGTTAACACAGCAATACATAACTTATGTACTTACTTTGATCAGACAGTTATATATCTATATATGTTAAATATATAAATGTAGACTGTATAACATTCAGACACAGTTCTTGCATTGTTGTTCTGTTCTTAAAATCTTTAATATTTTAGAAGTTTGGCTTCAACATCTGGGGACTGACTAGTTTTACAAAACGCCACCAAACCGTAAGGGAAAACAGTGCATTTGTTTGGGACTATTTTCAACAGTGGATTAATCCAAATGTGATGATCTAGTCTAGTGAGTTTCAAGGCAGAAGAGCTGAAAGAAAATAAACGTAATGACATGTTCCATCATCCCCATAGTGAGGAGCTCATTTGCTCATATGGTCCTTTATGGTAAAAACAACAAATGCTTTGTTAATGCCTTAAAGAAGGACACCAAGAGCCTTTTGTGTTACCTTAGGGCAAGTGTGGAAGTCCCATGAGCACACAGGTTAAATGCACTGGTTTAAATGAAGATTTAAAAAAATTGTGTATTAAGGCACTCGTAACATAAAGAGAAGAAACATGCCACTGCATGTTATCATACTCTTTTGGTCTTTGCATACAGACTGCTATTGTACCTGCTCTGCTCTGAAGGTCCTCATGGCTGCTGTTCCACCCTGGTCCTCTAGGGGAGGAGCCTGGCGGTGACCTGTCGGTCCTGGGTAGGCCTGTGCTGTGGCTAGAGGACAGCCTTTCCCTTTGGCTTTGATCTGGACCCGGCCTAGGCTCCATCATCTGGACACCTGGATGCTGAGAGTACTGGAGGTCCACGTTGACTTCACGGCAAGGGGCCACCTCTTTAGCTTGTCTGGGGACGGCCTGGACCACTGTCCTCTATGACCCACCCCTGAACCCAAGCCCGGACCACCACCAGGCCGGGGCATCGGTTCCCCTTCCATATTTTGGATGCAAATCTTGGGTATCTTCTTTTCCCTGGAAGAGCTGTCAGAGCTTGGTGGTCCTCGAGGATCTAAGATGCATGGAGATGAAGCAGACATGGCCTTCTCCATGTCCCCGAGAGGAGCACCCAGGGGCCAGGCTCCTCCTCCTCTCTGAACCCCTCCTATGGGGACAACCTCCTCCTCTAATTCATCTTCATCGTCATCACAAGACAATGCAGATTTGTAGCTGGGCCTGTGTCTGAAGCGACGGGGGCTATCTGAGGTTCAGGACCTCCATGATGAATAGGAGGGTCCTCATGAAGACCCTTTTGAGGCTGAAGACTGAGGGGTTGTGGGACTGGGACCTGCTGGCTGGTTTCTCCTTGTAGTTTGACAGCAGAGACCACAGGTGTGATCCCAGGTGGAGGGTCCAAACCCCTGAGCTGTCCCACTGCAGTGGACTTGTTTCGGCCAGGCAGCTCTGACAGGTTGGGGATCTTCAAGTCTGTTCTTTGGGAGATCTGATTCATCACCTGAGCTGCTGCAGGTCTAATATCAGGTCGAACATCAGGTGTGATTCCAGGTGGAGGTCCAACTTCAAACCCCCCCTGTGTTGTCCCACTGTAGTGCCCTGCAGAGGTGTAGATAGGACCTGAGAACCATGTGAAATAGAGACATAGAGAAAAATCAGCTATTACAAAACCACTTGAGTGAAAAGTATCGATTTTAAAGTATTTAAGTATCAAGAGTATTTGTGGAAGTATCATCAGGAAAATGTACTTATGTTCTACTAGTATATATATTAGATTCATTTGAATATTGATATTGATATTTGAAAGCAGGGTTTGGAGCTGAAAATAAACTGCAAATACATTTTATTTTCATTGTGGATTGAAGTATTTATTTTTCTATTTTGTTCGTAAATGAATTGTTTGCTTGGTAAAATTAAAATGACTTAATAGTCACTAGAAAATCTATATTTGTCAGTCAAGTTATCGATTCATGTCTGCTTGTAGGGATACAGTATGTGGGCTACTGTTGGGAAGTATACAATATTTCATAAACTCTTCATTTGTTATGTGTACAAAAATCCTAATTCGTAAAGTTATCAGATAGAGGCATATAAATAGTCGAGTCCAAAAGTAGAATATTTCTCACAGAATTGTAGTATAAAGTAGAATGAAAAGAAAATATTTAAGTAAAGTGCCTGAAATGTGTAGGCCCAAGCCCTACTTAAGGTAGAGTCAACTATTCTGGAGAATGCTATAGTGCTCTTAGTGGGCATGTTGGTAATCTATTGGGCCCCTTTGTTTAAATATTCTGTTTACATGCCAGTTTCGTGTAGCTGTTAGCTACACCAAATTTTTTCAGCACACACAGGCCTACGTGGCCAACAGGTAGAGAATAGTGAGGATATTCACAGATTCTTACTAAAAGGGATTTTGACAACAAGTGATCTCGAGAATTGCTGACTACCTTTAAGTGGGCTACGTAGGCTTACTTGAATACATTGGTTACATTACACCTCTGGTGCCCGGGGCAGGATGCTTTGACATATTGAGGGTCTCTCCAGTTCTGACTCACCTCCTTTGCTGCTTCTGTTGGTCTTATGTGAACTTGAGGTGTTATCATGGTCTGTTGTGGCTCTTGTTTCTGACTCACATTGGTTTCCACTTTGTTGTTGTTGTGGACCAAGATCCCAGCCGCAGGTAGGACTGTTCTCCCGGCGGGAGTTCCACCAGGCGGGGCGGGTGTTGTAGTGGTTCCCTCCCTGAGCTTAGGAGGTTTCTGCAGAGGTTTGTCGGTGCTCCGAGCCGGGCTCGCTTGTGGCGGCTGCCGGGGTGCGATCGGCGGGTGGCCGCGGCTGTCCGGAGGGGCGCACAGCCACTCCTTCTTGACCGCCCCTGCCGGGGACATATCCTTTGAATTTCTTCCTGAGAACGACATAAGAGACGCCGTCGAGCTGTTGCACCGTGGCCACGGAGTTGACAAACTTCTTGAAGAGATCCCGGTACCTGTCCCGGTCCTCATGGTCCCGAATGAAGCTCCTGAAGTGCAGCAGCAGGTCCGAGTTCTTCACCGAGCCGCCGCTGCTCTGGAGGTAATGTAACACGGTGTCCTGGGTGAAATCTGTGCCCATTCTACTCGTTTACTTTCATTAGTCTACTCGCTGTCTCTCTCTCTCTCTCTCTCTCTCCCTCCCTGCAGGGCTCAAAGGTCGGGCAGTTGTTTCTGTCAGACGGGAGTGAAGCCCCGCCCCCTCCTCACCTGCAGCATTCCTGCACAGGACCCGGATGTTTCCGGATACAAAGAACCACTTCACTGCTCCTGTTAAAATGTAACTTCAAGAACTTTACATACGGCCGTAAAGTCATCGAATTTGCATGATGAATATATGCCATGGGGACCACTCCAAATGTTCAGTGTATCTTGTTTTACTCTTTAGAGGCATATATTTGAGTAAAACGAACATTTAGATTTGACAATATAAACTACTGACAACATTTCTACCAAATTCACAATAAAAATATTGTAATAATAATAATAATAATAATATATATATATATATATATATATATATATATATATATATATATATATATATATATATATATATATATATATATATATATATATATATATGTGTGTGTGTGTGTGTGTATATAGATAGATAGATAGATAGATAGATAGATAGATAGATAGATAGATAGATAGATAGATAGATAGATAGATAGATAGATAGATAGATAGATAGATAGATAGATAGATAGATAGATGGATAGATAGATAGATGGATAGAGGCAATTCATATATTTATTTAACTTAGGGATACAAAATAGAATGAGTGAAGAAGTGAAATATGTTATAGTGAACAAAACAATGATAAGATAAACATCAAACATGGTTATTAAACAGCTGATGCCAGCCTTTTATCATTGAGGTTGAATGGAAAAAGCACACACATATGTTTAGGCATGTGCAGTTGGTATTATTGAAGAAATGAGTAGCAATTTGAAAAATAATCATTAGGTAAATTAAATGGAATTCCACCACATATTGAATAAATAAATACTCAGATCACAGATTGAATCATGTTTTGCAGGTGTCTCTGCAGATCTATCCCCAGACTGCAGTGCTGGAGGTGATCCTTGTAGACATTCATATTGAATGAATATTCTTTCAGTGAGGCAATCACAGTACATCCACACACTGGACACATCTTCTAAGAGAATGGACAAGCAGATTGATGGAAGAAAATATAGACACACAACTAAAAAAAGTAGCAGGTTCTTAGGCCTGTAAATGGAGTGAAAGTCAAAATAAACTGTTACTTTATTTGAAGTCAGAATGTAATTCCTACCTTATGGAAGTTATTATAATATGTAATCTTAAAATCTCCATTTCTTGAGTTTTTTCTTCAGTAAATAAGTTAATAAGTCCTCCTCTCTAAATGACAACATTATTGTCAACATTATTTTATTCTCATAACCTTCCAAAGTCATGCAAATCTTTTCTGATCTGACTCCCCTATCAGTGGGATGTCATCGTCAGCATGTCAACACTTCCTTAGACATAATAATATCATAAAGGGACTGATCGCACCCTTTAATGTTCTGACAAGGGTTCGGCTGAAGCCTATAGGCTTTAGACATTTCCCCAAACTACTCATGTTGTCTTTTAAAATTATTAGCACAGTCGCATTACTTTACGTAGATCCATTTGATCCACTATTGATATATTAAATATGTCAGAATGCAGCTATAAAGCTACCATAATTAAGCTTTTGTGCTGTGCAAGTGTGGCCACTAAGGGGCAGAGGAGACCGGCTGTAGACACGGCAATCATTTGTATTCATTGAACTTGCTTGCTAACAGTTGCTTGAATAAAATATACATCAAGCAGACACTGACCTGTATGAAAATGTATTTTGAGCCATATTTGCGGCCATCTCATAAATGAGTATAGCTGTAGTGTACAGTTGTTTTTTAGAGCTCTTTCTCTGCTGTAGCAGAAACAACTTTAATGCATGAGAACCTTGAGAATGAAAACAATAAAGTTGTGTGCTGGAAAATGAAGATAATAGTATCTTCATTTTTATTGTTTTCATTGACTGCATTTGCTTCTGACTATAATACACCCACTAGCATCGCAGAAGGCAATGCAGACAGTTTAGCATGTAGCTAGATAGCTTCTTTGCTTACTCCAATACACTTCACTTTCTTAACTTCAGGGTTTATGAATTAGATTGTGTCAAGTGTCTACGTATGAAGGACAACATTATCTAGTTTCTAACTTAATGTTGATTTAAACTTTGGAGGCTAAGGCTTAATCAAGGTCTCATTATCTAATAGTGTGTGTTGAGATATGCTGTCCATGATCTCTTAAACATTCCCAAAACAAGTGTGATGTGTTTTTATGTGCAGAAACATTTGAACGATACAGGAGAATAACAAGGCTATTTCAAAGCAATTCAGAAGGAGAGCCTTACTGCTTTACATTACATTATATTTGTGTCACACAGTGTACCTTCTTTTTACATAAATAAAGACATTTCCATAATTAATTGGTACAAAAGCCCTTGGAACTTCAGCGTATTCTTTGTGAGTTCTCACTATGAGCAACAATTAAATTGGGTTTCTACTATTGCACAAATATTAGAAATGTTGTTGTGTGTGTGTGTGTGGTGTGTGGCTGGGTGCGTGCATATGCGGGACAACTTGGAAAAAACAAAGTCATTTACAAAATACATTTATTCTGCAAAAACCAGGAGCAATTTTTTCTTAATCGTCCCTCTTTCATAAAGCCAACATTGAATTTCATTCAACGATAAACCAAAAAACGTGTGTGGGATATGCTGTCGTGTCTCGGCAAACAACATACACAATTATTAATCAACAGTAAAATTCATGGTTAATGGATGAGGACATAAGGCGGCAGATTGTGTGCTTTAGTGTGCGTAGAATAAGACAAAATGACAATGTTAAACAGGTCCTCTAAACAGTCTGGGTGTATGGTGTAAATGGGTGTAGGGTGAAAACGTCCACTGATCAGCACTGCAGCTGCTTGAAAACCCCTCTGTATTGCAGATCCAGCACACTGCTCAATATACATATCAATTATTTACCAATGATGCCTTTTATGCCATTTTGTTTGGCCCAATAGCACCTGCTACGTAGCAAACCCAATTAAACTTCAATATTTTCTAGAGTCAAATTTAAACCTGATAATTCATTGGCAGACGGAAGAGTGGATCCTATAAGTGTGAGCATGTTTGGTTATATTGTTTGAATGTAGGTATCTGATTGACTGTTGAGTATTGCACCTTCTTTCCTTTATTGATGAGTTATGACACACAATTAAATACTTCACGGTTGCTCCAAACACATCACTCAATCATTCTGTTAACTTGTCATGACCATAGGAAAGTAGTTCCTGATTTCAGCAATTATAAGTCCACGAGGGGGGATTAGAAAAAATAAGGCTTAAGGGGCAATCAAGCAATTTGTACATCTCAGGTTTATTTATCGGAAGCAGTGCTATTCAGCTGTACTGTCTACTGTCTACTGTGGCTCTGGAGGAGATTGTATGAGCATGGTGATGTCATCAGGTTTACTATCATTATAAAAGAGAGTCTGTGTTATTACTTGGAGGTGTGGAGTTTTAAAGATGGGTATTTATTGCGCAGGGAATGTCTACTGAAAGATGCCATTAAGTTGCATTATGGGAAATGTAGGATCCAGTGTTTTGCTGGACTGTGACTTCTCTGTAAAATAAATGATGTGCAGTTTTACAAAAGTAGTGTTGAATTCCTCTCAGTGTTACAGTGTGTACAGCCTTTATCATTTCTATGAGCCTTCCTCCAGAGTATCATTGAAATAACACTTAACTGTGTGTTTTTACCCTGTGTGTATGGTTAGGTTTAAGCAGATATTTGTAAAGCATCGCAGCCTGATCAAATAATAGTGGGAGACAGCTTGGAGATAGGAAACTTGAGTTTGTTCGACCCTGGAAAAAGGTCATCTGCATCCAGAACTTCCACTATGCTGAAACAGGTCAGTTGAATTGATTAAGTGATTGATGGGGCATTTATCAGCAATTTCGTTGATTGATCTATATCTTTTGGGGTTTCATATAATCTTAAATTAAATATATTTTGATTTGGTAAAGTGGGGAATTTGATTTTATTCTTGGAAATTAATGGACTTTTATATTGACTGTATTTAAGGTAATTGTTTCTCTAGTAAAAAATACTGGAACTTTGAACAATGGCAAATGAAAAGTAAAGAAATGTTGACCAAACAAAATCTTAAAATCCAAACTTTAAGCCCAAACTGATGTCTACAAAACGTTTTTGTCCTTTGATTAAAAATCTTTGGGATCTCAACTTCATCCATTTAACTTTTAAAGAGATGTAAGCAAAACAATGTTTTATCATTCAGTGTAAATTATGTTGCAAAAAACAAACAGTAGTCAAACTGCTAAAAAGTGCTATAAGCTCCAGACAGACAGACAGTAGTGACAGTAGTAGTGTTACAGTATTATGTGACAGTGATCATAGCAGTTCTCTCAAAGCAGTCGCTTCTTCAGATCCTCACTTTCTTATCATAGTGTTTTGTACGGAAAAGGTTCCCTCAACATTTGGTGTTCATTTAAGTTGACTGTACATGTGCGAAAGAGGAGCAGGGTTCTTGTGAAAGTCTCTGTAAAAGATTGACAAAGTGACACTTCATTTTAAAAGGTGACTGTATGTTCGTCTTTGGTGCGATATATAAACACACCTGCTCACTTCGGATATTGTCAGTAGAAATACAGAGTTGCTGGAGAAACGTCTGAATGTCGGAGGCTTCCTGAAGGCACCACCAGGGTTGTTAAAGGACAATTCCAGTGTGATCGGATACTTTAATCTATAAGGAAAATGGAAGATATATGAAAGCTAAATTTGACATTTACAGCCTTAAAGGTACAGTGTGTAATATAGGAGAATGTTGGCGTCATCAAGTGGTGACACCACAACACTTCCTCCCTTTGGGAGAATTTACAGAAGCTAGGGTGGCCTTCAAGGACCAGCAGCTAGTTACTAAAGATGCCATCATCCACCACTGCCTTTCAACAATATCAAGTGATGATGTGAAGATGTATTTAGTTATTTATGCTATAGTAGTTCTTCTTCGTCTTCCAACAGGTGCATTGCCGCTAGTCGCCCACTAAATACCTGCTCCTAGGTATATATAAGAGGCTCATTTTAAGGTAATTCAAAAGCAACTTTTATCCCAGCGATAACTCACTTATTTAAACATACTTGTTGTGAATATTAAATTCCCTTTTTACGAAGTCTGTTTTGAAAAACGGCAATTTCCTTTACACACTGTGCCTTTAAATTGCTGCCCTTGTCTTTACTGTTAGGACTATGTAGAGATTGAAAGCAGACATACAAAGCACTCAGTGGATAATAGCTAGAAAACTGTGGGGAATTAACCCGTAACACTGGAAATGTCCTTTGAATGATTGGACAATGGACTTCCAACCTGACAAACCCTGATGGTTTTTAGAAGTCCCCTCTCCGAGCAGAGGATCGTTGGACAGACGCTGCTGATGTTGAGGTGAATGGGTGTGAATGTTACGAGGCACATCAAAAGGCGTTGACTTCTTCATGTGTGTGAAGTCTGCATAGTCGTTTCAGTGTTCAAACAGAGCCTGTTTCAGGCCAACCTTTTTCCTCCTGTTTAAACTCCTTCTCTTCAGAGGAGTGAGTCTTTAAGCCTGGTGAGGGGAGGAGCCTGGCCACATCCGTTAGTGGATGGCAGCCCCCTGATTGGTTCCTGTAGTCATTGTCGTCAACACAGATCGACAAATTAGCTTGTGAGAGTATGGCTGGTCTCACGAAGCTACATTGACGACTGCATGAACCAATCAGAAGCTGCCTTACCACTTATAAGGGACGAACGTTAGGTCAGAACGTGGGTCCTGATTGGCCTGGTCATTTTTTTGACCTGGACTCCTCCCCCACGGAGATTGGAGAAAGTCCAGACTGATCTGTGAGAGAGAAACGAATGTGAAGCTCACAGGATCAGGCTGGTGTCTCTAAGGCTATGAGTCTTTAGGTAGCCATTTGTCTCTTCTTCATAGCCACTCCTCACAAGCGGCCCCCGGCGATGACATCACAGCGACGTCACGGTTGTGGGCTTGACCGAGGGGGAGGAGGAGGGGCTTGGGCTCACAGAGGGGGGGAGCAGCGGGGGGAAAGGGGAGGAGCTAGCGATGGGTCCGGATGAGGAGAGTAGACTCCCTCTGGACCAACCGCGGGCCTGGGTCAGCTCCTGGGGCAGGCTCTCGGCCAACCGCAGCAGCTGTTCTTCCGCCTGCCGCACGAGCTCGTCCAGGTGGCGCTGGCGGACCAGCAGGGAGGGTTTGGAGCTGACGTAGCGCCGGTAGTCCTGCAGCTGAGGCCCTGTGAGGCAGCGAGACAGGACGGAGCCCACCACGCGCTGACGACGCTCCAGGTTCTCCTTCAGCTCCACGGCATCCTCCGTCTGGGCCAGCAGCATGCTGCGCTTGTGATGCAGAGAGTCCTGGACAAGAGGGACAGGACACAAGTCAAGTATCCAAGAGGTTACACTGAATCTAAAAGGAATTACTGGCCTGGTCATGTCAACATCAAAACTACAACTGTTATATCGTCCAGATATCGGTGGCCACATTGAGCACATTGTTCCTAAGCAGATCTCATTTTTAGTTCTGAAAGCTCACATGCATCCCCCTGGACTGTGACACTGGATAAACAGGTGCGATACTTTAGCTCCACCTTGTGGCAGCAACGCAGCACAGCAACCCAGAGGTGAGGAAGTTTCCTGTTTAGTGCGTGTGTGTGTGTGTGTGTGTGTGTGTGTGTGTGTGTGTGTGTGTGTGTGTGTGTGTGTGTGTGTGTGTGTGTGTGTGTGTGTGTGTGTGTGTGTGTTGTGTGACTGAAACAACTAAGGATATGCAAACTGAAAATAGTTATGAACTAACAATATAAAAACAAATACAAACAAACGGTGAGTAAATAGACAAATTCAATGTATTATGTAATGAGATATAGATGATTAACAGCTTTATGAATAATGTGTCTCATGACGTGTGGTGTGATTATCACCCTGTCTGCCATTATCAGTGGTGACGAAGCAGCTGGTACAGTTGTGTGATAGTTAATATGTGACCAGGGACACTGTGAGGGTTGTCAAGGCGCTTTGAGATAAATGAAGGTACAGTAAACACTGACAGAGACAGTCAGGCTCGTCTCCATGTCATATCTACACTATCTGGATGAACCTCCTAAACCTGAGAGCTGGGATCAAGAACAAAAAGTACCTGAAGATGATAGAGTCAGAGAGAGGCTTAAAGCCAGATAATATGGGCCGGTTTCGCAGACATGGATTAAGCCTAGTTCTGGACTAAATTGTACTTTCAATGGACAATCTCCATTCAAAATTCCATTTAGTCCAGGACTAGGCTTAATCCATGTCTGTGAAACTGGCCTATGAGTCCTGTGCTACAGATGACTGGGCAGGTAAACAGGCACATGTGTTTAGGGTGGAGTCAGTGATTCTGGAGAATGCTTGTAAACTGGTGTACTGTTAAACCCTTTTGTTTACAGAGCCTACACTGGTAATTAACACTGGATTTGTTTTCTCAGTGCACTGCCCACACAGAAGGTAAACGGATTGTGAGGAAATATTCACTGATTTTGACACCAAGCGTTGTGCAGAATCGCTGACTCCACCTTTGACAGCTAAACAGACAGACAGGTATGGTGGTGTGCTGTCTCACCCTCTCCTCTACGGAGCCCTCCCTGGTCATGTCCTGTCTGTCCAGGGCCAGCAGAGAGCGCTCCATCCTGGACAGACGGCTGCACAGAGACAGCAGCAGGTTCACAATCTTCTCCAGATCCCCTGCAAACAAAACATCAGCCACAATTATTACATTATAGTATTATGAAAACATATGAATACATTGTCGGGCCATTCTTGTGAACGCGATATCTCATGAACGCTTTGACGGATTTCCTTCAAACTTTGCACAGCTGTCCTGTCTGACACAAAGACGAACTGACTATGTTGGAGCTGCATTCATGTGATCTCATGCCTCATGAACGCAATATCACCAGAACGCTTTGAGGAATTTACATAAAAAAATTTCAAAGGTTACTGTGACCTTACATATTGTCAGGGGTGCAGTGACCTTGTACCATAGTGTAGCTTCTGAGGAGCTTTACCTTCTCTAAAGCATTGTCAACAACCACTGGACTTTCACAGTTCAGCGTTTGAGAGTGAGAGGTCGTACCTATGAACATGCTGTACTTTTCCCTCTCGTTGGGTTTGAGGTGTTCCTGCACCAGTGTCTCCATGTCGGCCCCCAGAGCCTGGTGAAGCCTCTGCTCCTCACACAGCGCCTCCTTCTCCTGCCTCAGGGCCGCCACACTGAGCCGCAGAGCCTCACATAGGTCCATCTAAACACAGGGGGGGGGGGGGGGGGGGTAACGCAATGTTGACTTGTTTGTTCCTCACTTTGTATGCTTTATTTGTATGTTCTTAGTTTGCTTGAGCAACACATTAAAATAAATACCTTCATATCCTTTAATGAGTTTAAACATATTATTTAAATCTGACAAACTGTTTAAATTAAGCTTTTTATTGTACTTGCAGCCATTCTACATCACTGTCTAAATGTTCAACTGTTTGTGTTTTCTTCTCTTTATCAGTTGTGTGTTTGCATTGTATATTGTGTATGTATTGTTGTTTTTGCTTTGCATTTGCTTGACTCGACATCATTGCACATGAGGGTCAACCCTCAATCGATCTAAATAAAGGTTAAAGGGAAGGGAAATGAAAATGTGTGTCGGTCTCTGCTGAAATGTATTTAGAGATCGGTATTTTACCTTCCTGGTGTCGAGGTCTTTCTCCTCCTCATCCACATCGCTCTCCGTCTGAGCAGGAATACAGACGCCATCTTGGATTCTAGGAGGAAGAAAATGTTATTTAAATTCCAGAAGAAGAAAAAAATGTGAGTGCCCTTTCCATTTAACATTTTTTATTTATTTTTATCTTGCACTTCTACTGTTGATGGTAAAGAGGGGCCGGTTGAAATATGTCAGCACATATACTAAAAGGAAGTTCTAGCAATTGAAAGAGACAACAATGGAGATAAACAATTACAATTGTAAACTCATCCAGATTTTTCTTTAAAACTTTCCAAACTTTTTATCCGTTTTAAAATCAAATTTACTTTATAAGTAAGTATTCAGTAAATAAAAGCACATGGAATCAAAGCAAAATATATAGATGGAGAGGAGCCTCCACCATATAAATATCTCCATAATAAAAACTCACTTCTATTGTGTTATACCAACTTTGACCACTAGGTGTCAATGTTGTACAGCTATTGACAGATCAGTGTGACAGTCAGGTAGAACAAACACTCATATGGCAAGAAGGACGATGAGAAAAACTTAACTGAGACTTCAGTCTTTTGGTCATGTACACATTGAAACCTTTATCGGGAAAGGCTCAGATCCATAATTTTTTTTAAACTTAATTAATTCACAAAGTTCTTCAAGGATTCATCTGTGTAGGGGAGGGAAATCGAACACACTTTCCACACTCCACTATTGAGAAACATTGATCAGGTTTGTCTGGTCTCTCCTGTGGCTGAAACCGTCAACACCGTCTAACTTGCTAGCCCAGCTGCTCCTGCCACGACCTGGCAACAAAAGGCAACACACTCCATAGAATTTTGCTTCATCATCTCGGTGTTTGAAGAAAAATCTACTTTTGAACTGGGAGAAAAAAAAACGACACCCAACTAGCACACACACATGCAGCTGCAGGAGAGAGTTCCGCCGAGGTCACATATCAAAGTATATAAACAATAACCTCCGTGGGACTCCCGACCGGGGACGTGCATAACAAGAGAACGGACGCCTCCTAATTGATGG
Organism: Ammodytes dubius; assembly: GCA_026122265.1. Lineage (NCBI taxonomy): Eukaryota > Metazoa > Chordata > Actinopteri > Uranoscopiformes > Ammodytidae > Ammodytes > Ammodytes dubius. Next base: position 5,845,565 of record CM047524.1, read on the forward strand.
TTGTTTGCTTTCTTTTTCAAAGAGGAAGCATTCCTTCCATGAACACCATGTTCACCCAAACAAAGCACAAACACTTTAAAGATGTCAACTGACTGAGGACATGCAGAGACAGTAGAAGGTTTTTTTTGTCAGTGGCTGATAGGAGAGGGAGGCTGTCAGCAAAACACAAGCACCGTGACAAATGTTGGTTTACAGGAAGTGTTTTCAACCCCCCCCCCTCCACCCCCCTCGCTCATCTTATCCTTCGGTTACATCAATTTTACTTTCTGCAATCTGGTCCCGGGGCTAAATAAACACTCTTAACATGAAGGTCTTTATCCTCGTCTTGCACTTTTAAAGGCAGTCAACAGGGATCCTCTTCAAGTATTGTACTACATCATCTGTCTGTGGTGTGTTTCTTCATTCCATGTGTTGTTATTCAGCCTCTGCTTGAAACCCCACTATCCTGCCTTGACCTCGCGTTCCTACTGTCTTGGTGGTAAGAGCGACAACAGTAGTATTTATCAGGGAGTCTGAGTGTCAAGTCAAACAAACCAAGGTTGCGTTCCGAATCGCATACTCTTTCTTTTTTCTATTCTACATACTACATCTGACGATAAAAATAATCTAGTTAGGATGCAGTAGGCATACTATTGGGACATACTTTTCTCTCTTATTTCATCATAACATTGCGCCTTGATCTTGCCTCTTGCTTTTATATCCGTCGCATCCCCGTTTGTTTTCATATGGAGGCTTCGTCGATGTTACGTCACATCACGTGCGCACTGGATTGTGGGTCAGAATCGCCCAAATAGGATGCACTTTTCAACACTAACAATCTTGGCCGCATGAAGTAGGACATCCGGGTACTTCTAACGATCCTAAATCTGGCCACAAGAATCGGGACATCCTAAATCTTTTTTCTACATACTATTTAGTAGAAAGTATGCGATTCGGAACGCAACCCAAGATGCTTAAAAACCAAAAGTGCAATTATTGAAATGATAATATTCACAAAAAAAAGTCAAGAGTTTTGTTAATGTTAAAACTCAGTGGCTTTTAAAACATCACTGAAAAGGTGTTTTCGAAAGGTCAAGCAAATGATGTCAGAATTACCTGTTAGCCCATTGGCTACTGCGCCTGCGTTGCCATGGTGATTTACCAAGCAGTTGGCTGTTTTGAAAGATCTCCTCCATAAGCTCTACGGTGGATTTACTCCCCCATGTGTCCAGGAGAGGCGCCAGTGAGTGGTCCTGTAACAGCTGGGTACAATGACAAAAAGAGATGAGGTCAGGTTGGATGTCACAGGTACGTAAGTATAACGGGAAAGGTAGGAGGGAGAATGAATCACACTGATCAAGGTAGAGTAAGGAAGACTAGATACTATATCAAGTCAGAATCACATAGGTAGGTACACTGACCAAGGTATGGTCAGAACATAAAAGACTAATGGCGATTTTTTATTACATAGTATTGACTGTGCTCTACTCTACCCCACCTAACCCAACCCTACTCAATTCTACCCTACTGTTCTCTACTCTACCCCACCCAACCCTACTCAACTTTACTCTACCCTACTCTACTCTACCCAACTTTACCCTACCCTACCCTACCCCACCCCACCCAATCCAACCCTACTCAACTCTACTCTACACTGTAAACAATTGCTGTAAATTTACAGCAGGATTTCAACAGCATTTACCTGTTATTTATAAAAACAGCATTTAACTGTTAAAATAAAAGGCAGTCTGTTGAATTACGGTCCTTTGCTGTTATTTTACGGAACGGTAATGTTTTTCAAAAATACTGAACTTTCCTGTTAATTTACCATCAAACTTGGAAGGGACAACTTGACATGAGCTGCCTGCACATGTGAAGCTTATACAGTTTTCTTCATTAATCCTCATCCATCCACATCTTAACTAATAAGTGTTGTTTACTGTATATCCTCTGGTTAAGTTTACTTAAAGTTGAGTTATATCTACTTGGAAATGGAAAGTGCAGTTAACGTAATTAAACCAAGTTAGTCTTACTTAACTGAAGAGTTGTGTTTACTCAGTAGAATTAAGGAAACGGATTGCCTTAGATAAATCAAGTAAGCACAACAAAGTGTATTGTAGAGACGCCCGCTTTCCCACAATGACTTGCACTGGACTAAACGTTTGTTATGTTGCTATTTGCACCCTCAGTAAAGGGGATGTTGCATTCCATTACCTCACTATGCATTTTGTTTAAATAAAACCTTTCTGTGTGAACTAACTGTTATTTTTGGTTATAACAAACGGTTTGTGGAAATCTTAAACAAGATCCCTAGTTCAACTCAGGAGACAATTTACAATAGAAATTAATCATTCCATTGAACTTAATATATTGTAAAAAGTGTCTTGAAGTAACAAACAGAAGCTGCTCTCTGTGTTTAGCATTTGAACAAATAGGGGACATAGTAAATTTACATATGGAATGAAACACATCTGCCCAATGAAATATAACATCCCCTTCGCTCACGGTGCAAACAACATAACAAACATTTAGTCCAGGTTCATCCCTTTTTTCATTAACAGTATAATCCTGTCAATTTTAGTGACAGTCAAATAATGTTAATTTAACAGTAAGAAAATGGCAACCCTGCTGCCAGTTGATTACTGTTTTTTACTGAAAAAACAGGTTCATACAGTTTTCTTCATTAACAGCATAATCCTGTCAATTTTATTGACAGTCATATAATGTTAATTTAACAGTAAGAAAATGGCAACCCTGCTGCCAGTTGATTAATGTTTTTTTACAGGGACATTTCTTACAGTGTACTCTACCCTACCCAACCCTACTCAACTTTACCCTACACTGTAAGAAATTTCCCTGGAAAAAAACAGTAATCAACTGGCAGCAGGGTTGCCATTTTCTTACTGTTAAATTAACATTATTTTACTGTCACTAAAATTGACAGGATTATACTGTTAATGAAAAAAGGGATGAACCTGGACTAAATATTTGTTATGTTGCTGTTTGCACCGTGAGCGAAGGGGATGTTATATTTCATTGGGCAGATGTGTTTCATCCCTATATAAGTTTACTATGTCCCTATTTGTTAAAATGCTAAACACAGAGAGCAGCTTCTGTTTGTTACTTCAACACACTTCTAACAATATATCAAGTTCAATAGAATGATTCATTTCTATTGTAAATTGTCTCCTGAGTTGAACTAGGGATCTTGCTTAAGATTTCCACAAACCGTTTGTTATAACCAAAAATAACGGTTAGTTCACACAGAAATGTTTTATTTAAACAAAATGCATAGTGACGTAATGGAGTGAAACATCCCCTTCACTGAGGGTGCAAATAGCAACATAACAAACGTTTAGTCCAGTGCAAGTCATTGTGGAAAAGGGGGCGTCTCTACAATACACTTTGTTGTGCTTACTTGATTTATCGAAGGCAATCCGTTTCCTTCATTCTACTGAGTAAACATAACTTCAGACTAACATGGTTTAATTATGTTAACTGCACTTTCCATTTCCAAGTAAATATAACTCAACTTTAAGTAAACTTAACCAGAGGATATACAGTAAACAACACTTATTAGTTAAGATGTGGATGGATGAGGATTAATGAAGAAAACTGTATAAGCTTCACATGTGCAGGCAGCTCATGTCAAGTTGTCCCTTCCAAGTTTGATGGTAAATTAACAGCAAAGTTCAGTATTTTTGAAAAACATTACCGTTCTGTAAAATAACAGCAAAAGACTGTAATTTAACAGACTGCCTTTTATATTAACAGTTAAATGCTGTTTTTATAAAATAACAGGTTAATGCTGTTGAAATCCTGCTGTAAATTTACAGCAATTGTTTACAGTGTACCCTACTCAACTCTACTCTACTCTACCCCACCCAACCCTACTCAACTTTACTCTACCCTACTCAACTCTACTCTACCCTACCCAACCCTACTCAACTTTACCCTACTCTACCCTACTCTACCCTACTCTACTCTACTCTACTCTACCCTACTCTACTCTACTCTACTCTACTCTACTCTACTCTACTCTACTCTACTCTACTCTACTCTACTCTACTCTACTCTACTCTACTCTACTCTACTCTACTCTACTCTACTCTACTTTACTCTACTCTACTCTACTCTACTCTACTCTACTCTACTCTACTCTACTCTACTCTACTCTACTCTACTCTACTCTACCCTACTCTACCCTACCCTACTCTACCCTTCTCTACTCTACTCTACCCTACCCTACTCTACCCTACCCCTACCCTACCGCAACTCTACTCTACCCTACCCTACCCTACCCTACTCTACCTACCCTACTGTACTCTACTCTACTCTACTCTACTCTACTCTACTCTACTCTACTCTACTCTACTCTACTCTACTCTACTCTACTCTACTCTACTCTACTCTACTCTAC